>WEIU01010138.1:26763-51433 GCA_013389925.1 Aegithalos caudatus
GGGCCGCGGATGCTGCGGGCTGGGCACGGCTGCAGCTCCCGCCCTTCCCCGGACCCCGCAGGGAAAGTTTCCAGGAAAACGGCATCGATTGGGGTCTGCACGCGGATAAACTTCCATGGAATCGCAAAGTCGTGGAATGGTTGGGGTTGGAAGGGACCTTAAAGATCCTCTCATTCCGATGGCAGGGACACCTTTCACTATCCCAGGGTGACCATGGACACTTCCAGGGATCCAGGGGCAGCTTCTCTGGGCACTCCCCACCCTCACAGCCAGGAATTCCATCCCATATCCCACCTAAACCTCCTCCTCTCAGTCTCAAGCGATTCCCTCTGTTCTCTCACTCCATCCCTGGTAAATCCTCCCTCTCCAGCTTTTCCATTTCTATTTTTTATCCTGCTTTCTTCTCGAGTTAAAACTGACAGGACAAGAGGGAACAGCCTCAGGTTTCACCAGAGGAGGTTCATGGTGGATATTCGGGACAATTCCTTCATGGAAAGGCTTGGAAGGGGCGGCCCAGGGCAGGGCTGGAGTCCCCATCCCTGGAGGGGTTTTAAGCTCTGTGGAGGTGGCACTTGGGGACAGGGCTCAGGGGTGGCCTTGGCAGTGCTGGGGATGCTTGGACTGAATGAACTTTGAAATATTTTCCAGCCCAAACCATTCCATGATTCTCTGTTTCTCTAATGACAAAATCTCACTAATGAAACCTGCCTGAACGTTTGATTTTGCTGAAATATTTGGAATCATCAACAAATATTTCAATTTTGGCTTCTATTTTCGTGGCCATTCTCAGCTGCACCAAAAGGCAGCAGAAAAGTTTTCTGTGCATTGAGACTGCCATGAAGTCATTGGGATTTTTGCTGTCAAATTGGAAGGGAGCAGGATGAATCAAGAGTTTTATATTGCATTTTCAGATTCTTTATATTTTCACTGTTTCCTATAAGAAGCCTGTGGAGTGTCCTGAGACTTCTTTTTGCTCCAATACTAGCAGTGCATCATTTTCCAATTTCTCTCTGTGTTTTCCACTTCTGCCCCGTCATCTCACTGTGGGCTGTGGTTTCCAGCTCGTGTAGGAGCCAAAAGTGAAAGAGACTTTTGGGATGTGCTGCAGGGGTCCCTGAAAGGCACCACTTTGCCTTTCCAGGGTTCTCAGCCCCTGCTCCCAGCAGGACACGAGTTCTCCCAGCAGGATCAGCACTGGGGTGGGATTTGGGTTTAATTTTCTGCTAAATTGGAATATATCCTAATTATATCCTGTAGATCTCTCCTCTAATCAGTGCTGTGGCTGTCCCTGGATCCCTGGCAGTGTCCCAGGCCAGGCTGGATGGGTTTGGAGCACCCTGGGACAGTGGAAAATGTCCATGGCAGGGGATGGAATGGGATGGGATTTAAGGTCCCTTCCAACCCAAACCATTCCAAGATTCTGGGATTTTAATTGTGGTGAGTGGAATCCATCTTCTCCTTCATCCTCTGCTTGACCAGGCTTAGCCTGAATGAAAATTCCTGCTAATTAATATTTATATTAATCATATTAGAGCAAAAGAATGAGTTTTATGTATTCTAATATATTTAAACAAGATAATTACTCCTTGAGCAGCTTAGGGCAAGTGAAGTCCCAGAGGAAGGGAAATCATTGCTGAAATGGAATGGGAATAATCAAAGATCCATGGGCTGGGCTGTGATGTTCCTTTGTGTTCATTTCATGGAGCCATAAAATCATGGAATTTTTTAGGTTGAAAGGGATATTAAAGCTCACCCAGTTCCACCTTCCACTGTCCCAGGCTGCTCCAGGCCCTGTCCAGCCTGGCCTTGGACTCTTCCAGGGATCCAGGGGCAGCCACAGCTGCTCTGGGCACCCTGTGCCAGGGCCTCCCCAATATATTAAATATACTAAATAGGTTAAATATATTAAATATATGATAAATAAATAATATATATATATGATATAGGTAATAAATATTATCTATGTGATATATATAATACATATAACTGTTAAGCTATATGATTTTCTAGAAGAAAATGTAATTCCACTGCCTGGGTTTCCACCAGAAATCACTTTGGTTGGAATTATCCTCCAGAGAAAAAGCAAGGATCACTCTGGGTGTCTCTATAAAATTAGATCTGATCTAATGCAGTCAGAATTCGGGGAATTCCTGCTCCTGGCTCTGCCCTCACCCAAATCAATACCCAAAAATCCTGCTTGAGAGAGAAAGGGAAAACACAAATCAGAAAGAAACCTGATGAGAAAAGCCCCAGAGCCCCAAGGCCTGTGCTCAGTTTGGTTTTGAGGCCTGGAGAGTTGGGTGATGAGAAATGGGATCAGCTCAAGCCTCTCTCTCCTGGAAAAGTGGGAGGTTCCTGGAAATGTCCTGGCTTGTTGTTTCTGTCTTGGCTTCTCTCCCCTCGAATAAATAGATATTGAATTTTTGGCTTCATTTTGGCCAAGGGAAGTGAAGAGGATCCTGGTTTCCAGGTAAGAACTGTGGACATCACCCTGTGCTCTGAGGGAAATAAGGTTTGGGGTTGTTTCCTATCAGCTGTGGGAGGTTGTTTCTCCTGGAATTTAAAATTAAATGGATTTTCCTCATTAAAAAGCTCCAAACCCTTTGGGGAGGTCATGGAGTCACTTGTGACATCCTCAATGGGAAGGGTTTGGTTCTTTGTAGGGCAGCCCTATTGCCTGGCATTGTAATTAGCAATAATTTTATATCTCTAATTAAGCAATAATCACAGAGAAATATAAATTAAAGCTGCAGGATGATGAAATCCCACCCAGGCTGACCCTCAGCTGTAGACAGAGATCACTGCTCCATTAAAAAAATGGGAAAATATTGCATGGAATGGGATTTCTGGGTGCAATAAATAAAAATAATTTGATCCTATTTGCCACTCGCAGAACTTGTGGAATATTGAATAATTTCTTTTGCTTCTGGATCATTTTTTGGGGGAAGATCCAAGGGCAGATTTATCACCAGGAGAGTTTCACTGACAGAAGTTGTTTCTGATTTGGGCTGGGAACTGATGGCTCCACCAAGTAGGGGGAAAAGGGTCAGGAAAAACATTCCTGGTGTTTTTGTGACTCTTGGTTCTGACTCCTCGTGGAATTCCCTGAAATTCCTAATCCCAAACCTCTGCCTTTGCTGCTATTTCACCAAGGGGTGATTAAATGGTGTTTCTGAAGCTTCCTTGGGGGGCTGGCACCTCTGAAATCCTGGCTCAGTCACCGGCATCTCTTGGCTCTTTTATTTTCCAGTTGCCACCAGAATTCCTGAGATTTTCCCCAGGATCCACGCTGGCTCCTGGCTCTTGGATTCCAGGGAGCAGCCTGGCAGCTCTGGGACCACCCAGCCTTGGCATCCCCAAATCCAGAGGTTGGTATTTGCAGGCTCCAAAGCTCCAATCCCCTTTCCAAGGTAAGGGATTCGTCCTGGGAAAGGGATGAAGCTCCTGGGAACCACTGGATCAGGGTTGGGATTCCCTAAAAAGCCCACAGGCTGCATTTTGGGCAGGGAATTACTCCCAGTGAGTTGGGATGAGCAGATATCAGGGAGAAATCCTTCCCTGGGAGGGTGGGGAGGCCCCAGCCCAGGGAAATTGTGGATTCCCAGTGAAATGTTGGATTTCCCATCCCTGGAAGTGTCCAAGGCCAGGCTGGATGGGGCTTGGATGGTGGAAGGTGGAACTGGATGATCTCTGAGGTCCCTCCCAAGCCAAACAACCCAAACCATTCCATGATTTTATGGTTCTGTGGAATAAACACAAAGGATTTTACGGTTCTGTGGAATAAACACAAATCCCTGCCCGTGGAACTGGGATTTAAGGCCCCTTCCCAACCCACCCCATTCCAGGATTTTCTGACTCCGTGTGGGTCCGTCAGCCCCGTGGGGTTTGTTTTCAATTTCCACAGAATTAAATAGGAACAAACCCCCCCAGGAAGCAGCAGGAGGGGCTGGCTGGAGCTGCAGGGAGAGGTGCATGCCCCTGGAATTTTGGGAATGCTCTGAGTTCATCCTCGCTGCCCCCGGCCGCGAAATCACCCTGGGGTGAGTAAGGAGGTGATGCCAGCCGTGCCCGCGGTTTCGTGGCACTTCCAGGGAGCTCTTTCTCTCTCACTTTCAGTTTTCAGCCCTGACAGAATTTCTCAGCTCCGGGTGCTTTTTCTGCTCCTTGTCCCTCCCTCTGTCACCTCCTGGCTGTGGCTGCTGTGCAGGCAGGGATGGGGGGAAAGCAGGAATTCTGTCCTCGCTGGGTTTGGATATGCCCTTTCAAGAAAAGGAAGGAATCTGATCTTGGATGAGCAGGAGCTGATCAGGGAGTTTTTGTTGTTTTTTTTTTAGCATTTCTTTGATGTAAGATGATTTTTCCAAGTGCCATTAATGATGGAATTCTCCATTCTATCCCGAGGAAGCTGTGCCAGGCCAGCAGCTGAGAAAGCTGAGGAGCTTGGGGACACCTGAGAGAATTCCCTGGGCTGCAGCCCCAAGGACATGGATTTGGCAGGAGTGATTCCCAGGAATGCCGTGCCCAGGATTTCCTGCAGGTCCGGCCCTGTCTTGGCAGGAATTTACCCTGCAGAGCCAAAACTAAAACCATTAAAAGCTGTTTAATGGTTTTGCAGTGCCTTGGCGAGGAGAAAAAGGCAATTAGGGCAGTCCCAGTGGAGTGGGAAGGTGGCCAAAAGTAGATGAGAGCTCCCAGAGTTTTGTGAGAAAGGTGGGAGGGTGGGGAAGGGTCTTTCCCTTAAATTGTTATTAAAACAATGAGTGGGAAAGCTGCAGGAGAGCCAGAGAGGGACATTTGCCCAGGGGAATGGATTCCCACTGCCAAAGGGTAGGTATAGGTGGGAAATCCTTCCCTGGGAGGGTGGGGAGGGGCTGGGATGGAATTCCCAGAGCAGCTGTGGCTGCCCCTGGATCCCTGGCAGTGCCCAAGGCCAGGCTGGAGCAGCCTGGGACAGTGGGAGCTGTCCCTTGGTGGGAATGAGGTGACATTTCCCTCCCAACCCAAACCATTCCATGATTTTGGGATGATTCCTGGAGGCTGTGCTGGGCTGGAAGCCCGGGGAGCTCTGGTTTGGGTGACGTGGCTCACAGAGGGCACAGGAATATCCTATTTTCCCCCACATCCCAAGAATATCCTATTTTTCCCCACATCCCAAGAACATCCTATTTTTTTCCCACATCCAGGGCATCCTCTCCTTCCAGAGGCAGAACCCTCCTGCCCCCGTGGCTTCCCCTGCAGAAATAAACTCCGGATTTTATACAAACGATGCAGAGAACGAGCAGGGGTTTCACTCACAATCCCGGGAGCTGCAGAGCAGCCAGTGCCATTTCCCCACGCTGGAGCTGGCTGTGAACCATAAATAAAACAGGAACAAACCAAACATGAACGTCATTAAATTCAAACCTGGAGAAAAATCCCATCTTTGCCGTATCCAGAGGCTTTGGTGCCTCACGGTGACACCCAGCTCTGGCGATTTGTGGGAAAACATTCCTGAGCTGATCCCGAGAGCCCAGAAATGATTGCACAGCTCTGGTGCCACCTCCCAAGCCCCAAGTTCTCCTGCCCATGGACACAGGGGTTGTGTCCCTTCTCTTCCCAGATTCCAAGGTGTAGGATGAGGGGTCTGACACAGTGATGGGGGGGATCCCTTCCCCACTCCTAAAAACTCCATCTCCGTGTGCTTTGGGAGCTGCAGAGCCACTCCCCAGCTCTGATCCTTGCTTTGGGGCTCAGTCCCCTGAGGCAGGAGTGGGGATTCCAGCAAAATTCCCTGAACATCCTCTGGGATTTTTCCAAATTGATGTCTGGGGGTATCAGCCCTTTGTCCACAGGGAGAACACCTGGGGAAATTCCTTCTCCTGCCTGGAAGCAGAGCAGAGCAGAGCTGAGCTGCCTGGGACAGCTCCAGAGATCTGGGTAAAACTGCAATTCCCATTTTTCAGATGCATAAGGATGCTCCACTCTCCATTTCAGGTGAGTTTCTTCCCTGGATGTGCTTCCCTTGGGAAGCTGAGGGCTGGGAGGCTGTGGCCACCCTCACTGTGGTGCCTGAGCTTTGCTCCCAGCCTTCCACAGCAATTCTCCATCAGCAATCCCAGTCTGGCATCCAGGAGAGGCTGGGATGGGTCAGAACCTCTGGCACCCCCAAAAATTGGGATAAATCCTTTTGCACCCATTTTTATTTTTTTTTCCTTTTCTCCTCCACAACCAAGAGACTTAAAACAATATTTCCCCACTGGGAAGGAGCTGATGGTGGATCTGAGGGAAGAGAGAAGGGCTGATCCCCCAAGGGACTGGAAAAAACAGATTTTATCCAGTTTGATCCCAAATTCCCTGGAAAATTCCCAGCAGGAGAATTCCCTGCTGCTGTGGGCACGCAGGCTGTGAGCAGCAGAGGAAGATGAGGGCCCTGCACTTGAGGCTTTCCTTTGGTTTATGGTAAGAGGGAAGAGAAACTCCGTGGGTGTGGGATGTGCAGGGAAGGGAGGGACGTCAGCCCCAGCCCACGGAGCCTCCCCCAGCCTCAAGGGTGACTTTGCTTCAGAGAGGGAAAATTTGGGAGCTGTTCACCTTCCCTGGCAGGGTGTGAGGCAGCAGGGATGTCACCTTGCAGGCTGGGGAGAAATTTATTTTGTCCCAGTGTCCCCTCTCCTCCAGAGAGCTCTGAGCCTCTCCTAAAAGCAGTGAGGAATTCGGTATTTCATTTAATTTGCTGCCCAGTTTTTAACACCCCAGCCTGAAAAGGGTGGCTTTGCTTGGGAGAGGGAAAATTTGGGAGCTGTTCACCTTCCCTGTGAGGCAGCAGGGATGTCCTGGGGAGGGCTGGGGACAGGAGGGACACGGAGGGAACCTCCCCCCATCCCAAAATATCTCATCTGAGCCCCCTTCATTATCACAAGTTCACCAGTGCTTCTCCTTTGGAGGGTGAAAAAGAAGAGGGAAAAGCTCTGTGTGCGGTTTTTTATGGAATTATGGAATGGTTTGGGTCGGGAGGGACATTAAAAATTATCTCATTGGACACCTCCCACTGTGCCAGGCTGCTCCAAGCTGGCCTGGGACACTGCCAGGGATGGAACAGCCACAACTTCCCTTCTTTTCCATGCTCCCACTCCGTGGTGCTGCCTCTGTGTCCAGGGAGATGCTGCCCAGCACACCCAGGAGCTGCTGGAGAGGGAGAGCCATAAAAAAAAGGGCAGAAAAGCCCAAAAAGGGGAACCCAAACCGCAGGGCTTCCCTGGCAGGAAGCAGCTGGCTCATAAAGCTCAGCCCAGGTCCCAAGGGAGGGGAATCCACCTCGCCAGGACCTCGGCTCATCCACGGGCAGCATTCGGGGGTTATTTTTTATTTAATGCAGCATTTCAGACTCTTTGAGCACAGGTGGGTTGAGGATGAGACTTTAAAAATATTGAGGAATGTGGTTTGAGACCAGCTGAGGAACAATTCCCAGGCTGGCATCCTGTGGGAGATGGTTTGTGCTTTTTTGGGAATCCAAAACCCACCCAGGAGGATGCAGGAGGCTCAAAGAGCCAGGAATAAATCACAACCCCGAAATCTTGCTCAGAAACCACACCAGATCCTTGTCTTTTAGAAACATCCTTTAATCCATCAATTCCAGCATTGCCATCATCCACAGCACCCCTCAGGACACAGAGCCAAGGAGAACCAGAACAGGATTATTTTATTTTTTTTCCTGGAAAAAACCCCAATTCCCCCAGGCCAGGAGGGGGAAAAACCAGCGGTGGGTGAGTGGAATAACAAATTCTCTCCAGCAAATCAAAGGCACTTAGCAAGGGAATGGAATTCCAGCCTTTCCAGGCTGCCTCATCCCGGTGCTCCTGATGCCAGGGGGAGCTGTGGGATTCCCCAGGAACACACAGAAACTTTCTTGCTGCTTTTTTGTCTGTTTTATTTTTCCTTAAAGCTGAGAGCAAACTCGGTGTATTTGGGGCTTTTTTTTGTTTTAAATACAGCAGGAGGCAGCTCCTCCCTGAGACCCAGAGCTGCTCCTGACAGAGGCAGTGGATCCACAGAGAGGTTTTGGGGTCAGACACTGCAAATTTGGGGGGTTTAGAGGGAATATTTAACCTTTAGAGGGAAAATTTAAGCCCAGCAGCTTTCCCCATGTGCAGGCAGCCACCCAAGAGCTGCAGGGAAACCAACACCCCAATATTTCGCTGTATTTTCTGCATAGATTCAAAAATAAGGAAGAAAAGGCTTGACTTTTTTTTTTCCTGGGCTGCAGGTGTGGGCTGCTAATCCATCCAATTGCTCCCTGCTCTCTAAATTAAACCAATCCCCATCCCAGCCCTCAAACCCCTCTGAGGGCTGCTTCTAACCCTGCCCTTTCTGAAAAAAGAAAAAAAAAAAAAAAAAAAAAAAATAAAAAGGGGAAAAAAAGTAATTTAATTTTTAAAAAAGTGCTTTAATAAAAGCCATTCCTGGCAGGGGATGAAATTTTAATGCATCTGAGGCTTTTTGCAAACACCCTGAATAAGTCATCAAGCAGAGCCTTGGCTGGGATGGATTTGCCCCCGAGGAAATGAGAATTAAAAGGTAAAAAGCTGCTGGGAGCAGAGGCTGGGACTTAGGAAGGGCTGGCTGGGCTCTTCCAGCTTTAAATCAAATAAAAGAGGGATGGAGACAAATTTATTTTGTCCCAGTGTCCTCTCTCCTCCAGAGAGCACTCAGCTCTGAGCCTCTCCTAAAGGCAGAGTGAGGAATTCCCTATTTAATCCATTTAATTTGCTGCCCATTTTTTAACAGAGATTATTCTTTTTATTTCTAAAACTTCATTTACATGTTCAGCCCAGACAACAAAACATAAAAAAACCCACCTGGGGTGTGTGTCTGCTGCTTCCAACCATCACAAACTCAGAGCTCAGTGTTAACAGAAGAATCTCTGAAGTCCATGTGAAACAGAATTAGGAAATGACAAATAAATAACTCTACAAAACCCTTTTTCTTCTCTCAGTTTCATGTGATCAGTGAGACAAAAAAAAAAAAAAAAAAGACAACAACAGTAAAAGGCTCTTTCTGGTGATGATAAATTACACATTTAGTTGGAGGATCCACCAGCAAATTCACCCCCTTGGCAACAAACAGACGTGTCATAGGAAACAATGGTGGTAATTTTTATTTTACAGCTTTATACAGAAAACTTCCAACTCTCTGTGTTAATAGCACACCTAAAAATGAATGTCAGGTAGCCAACATTCTCCAAAACGTTGAGAACTGAGTAAAATGTACAGATTACTGAAAGCTACGACGTCACCACGAGGCAGGCATGGATTTTTTTTGTTTTTGTTGACTTGTATAGCACCGTCAAGAACAGGTTCTTTATTTGAAAACTACAGTGAGGAATAAAAAAGTAGTCAATGGTAAAATATCATCCAACCCAAAAAAAGGCTCTAAACAACCAAAAATAAAGTTAAACTACCCTCTCTTCTCGCCCATGATTTATAATGTTATAAGTACTGTACAATTCTCTTTGTTTCTGTAATAATAATATTATCATTATTATTAAAATGCCTGATATTTAGTGGCACGAGTAAAAAAAAAAATTAAAATAAATTAAGAAGCGGAGGCCAATCACCAGACAGAAAGCTTCAGACATGGTCAATGAGCAACACTGGGATTCTGGAACTGCCTGGACAGGACAGAGGCAGGATGAGGGATTCACTTGGCTGGCATCTTCTCTGCCATGTGCTTCTGCTGGCTCTCGGCGTGCCTGGGGGCAGGAAAGGAGCTGCTTATTCCCTGTGCCAGGAAAAATCCCAACCCACCTGCTCCAGCAACTTGGGAATTGTGTTTTCCCATGGAAAACCATCAAGTTTTTCTGGATCTCTTCCTGGCAGGAGAGGGGTGAAAGGCCAGGGAAGCCCCTTTGGGGTTTCTCTGAAGCCTGGAGTGGTTTGGAGCACCAGAGATTTTTTTCCCTCCCTTCCCATAGGGATTGGCAACACCTTTACCCCCAAATACAAGAGGGATGATGGGGACAGCCAGTGCTCCCAGCATTCCCGAAAAAAGCCATTTATGAAACTGCCAGGAGTGCAGGGAGGAAGCAAAGGACAGAGAGAACTTTGTTCTTTGTTGTCCAGAACAAAGGAGGAGAACCCAGGAGATGTGGTGGCACTGGCTCAGCTCCAGCTCCCATCCCAAACTTCCCCCTCACCACTTGATCTTCATTTTTTTCCCCAATACTCCAGTTTGGAATCACACTCCTTGTGTGCTGACACCACCCTTCTTTTCCAGCTCCTTTCCTTCTCAATCTTTACATTTCGGGATGAAATATTCAGAATATTTCAGAACATTTTATATTTCCCAATCCAATCCCTAATTATCCCAAATGAAAATACCTCCTGTGCCTTGCTGCCAGGGCCCTTATCCTGCAAGGCTTTTTGTTTTATCAGTTATTAAATATTAATATTCCAAAGTTCTCCCCCTTGTCCAGCCCTCCCGATGGCAAAGACAGATCCCTGTCCAAGCTGGCCTCGGACACTTCCAGGGATCCAGGGAACTCCTGGACCCTCCCACCCTCACAGGGAACAATTCCACCCCAATATCCCGGATGGCAAAAGCTTTACTCCCAAAATTCTGCTGGAGGGAACCTCCCCCAGGTGCTGCTGATGGCAAAGTGGGAGCTGTGAGGGGAGAGAAATCCCTGCTTCACCTGGTGAGATCCTCGATGTCCACCAGCATGGCATCCTGCTCCGTGTGCAGCTCGTCCCGGATCAGCAGCAGCTGCACCAGCTCCTCGTTCAAGCCTGAGCCAGGGAGAAACGGGCTGAGTTTGGGATGTCCTGGTTGAGATTTTCCCCACCAAGTGCCACATCCACAGGGCTTTTAAATCCCTAAAGGGATGGGGACTCCACCACTGCCAGGGCTGGAAAACCCTGCCCATGAAGAATATTTATATTTACCCCAGAGGACTGTTCTTAATTAAAGGAGGCAGACCCCAGAATAATTAAGCAATTACCACTTACTTTCTATCTGTGAGTGAAGGTCATTGACTATCACCTGTAGCTGCCCAATGGTCATGTCCCTTAGGTCAGTGGGTTTTAAACTTCTCTTCATCAGGCATTCACTTATATGAGGCATATGTGGCAGCTGGAAAAAAATATTCAGTATTTTACAGCTGTCTTCCAATGTTTAGTTGTTTCCTTCCAATATTTTACTGTTTTCTTCCAATTATTTCTAGTTCTGAGCAGTTTGTCCCCTCAGGTTTGCATCCCCCCCTCACAAACTCCACCAAATGGAGTTCGGCCATCGACACAAAACTGGGCCTGAGGCTCGCGGCCCACCAGGATCAGGAAATCACAGGAATATTTGGTGGAATTGGGGCTGAGGGCGATGGAGACAGCCCTGGACCGAGGCAGGGATGAACATCCCAGAGGATGAGCAGCCCCAAGGCAGCGCCAATCTCCAACACCGCATTCCCTGCTCCAAAACTCCTTCCAGCTCCCGCAGCCAAGCCCTTCTGCACCCTCCTCTCCATGTCTGCCCTCCCTGTGAGGCAGAGCCAGCACCTCTTTTTTTTCATCCTTACACTTCTGAAATGAAATATTCAGAATATTTGGAACATTTTCTATTTCTGAAGCCCATCCCTAATTATCCCAAACGAAGAAAAAGGGCTCTCCCCTGGGCCCAGCCCGGCCTCACTCACCAGATCCGCTACCGGCGACTTTTTCCTGTTCTGCTTTTCCACCTCCACCTGCATCTTGGCCATGGGCTTGGCCATAGCCAAGGCCATCTTGGCTTCAGCCTGGAGCTTCTTCTGCCTGCTGAGGAAATCCATGTCATCCAGGGACTCCGACTCCTCCTCCGTCGTGTCTCTGTCCGAGTAGGACGAGCTCTGCTTGCTCTGGGGAAGCAGAGAGGCCACAGCAAAGTTTGACCCATTTCTGTGAATTTTTTTTTTTTTTTTCCTACAGAAACTGTGAAAGGCGTGGATTTTTTTTTTTAATCTTAATCCACAGGATTATCTTTAAAAATCAGAGTGATTCCCAGCTAGACCTCCTTGGTTCTGAAGGGAAAGAGGAGCCCAGCAGATCAGAAGGTGTTGAAAGGTTAAAGCGGAGGGAAACACCCGGGGCTGTGGTGTTATATCCAAAAAGGAATGATGGATCCACACAGAAAAACAGAGGGAAGCTGCTGGGAGCTGATACCACTTCCTATCCATTCCCTGAGGAAGGATGGATGGATGGATGGATGGATGGATGGATGGATGGAAGGAAGGAAGCTCCACATGAAGGCATCAGCTCCACAGCATCCAGGCGCGGTTTCTTATCTGTCCCTCAGCATCTCACACTTGGCTGAGGGCTGAAAACGCTGCTCTGGGGTTTAGAGGTGCCATTTTAACAGGATCAGCTCCCTCAGGGCTTCCTCTGAGCCCCCAGACCCACCATGGGTGACAAGGGCGTGTCCAGGCTGGTTTCTGTCTTGCTGTCATCGCCGTCGCTGTCCTTGTCACTGCCACTGTCGTTCACAAAGCAGATCTGCAGGTTCATCCCGCTCTGTAACCTGGGTGGGGACAGGGACAGGTGACACTGCCATCCCCTGGGCTGGCAGTGCCACCAGCAGGGTCACCAGCTCCTCACCGGGGAACTGGGTCACGCCAAGGCAGGGCTTCTACCACCATCTGCTGATAAACTGCAGAACTGCCCCAAAACTGCAGGGATTTGGGCATGTTTTATAAAAACTGCAGGGATTTGGGGATGTTTTATAAAAACTGCAGGGATTTGGGGTTGTTTTTTATAAAAACTGCAGAATTACCCCAAAACTGCAGGGATTTGGGGTTGTTTTTTATAAACTGCAGGGATTTGGGGTTATTTTTATAAAAACTGCAGAATTACCCCAAAACTGCAGGGATTTGGGGTTATTTTTTTATAAAAACTGCAGAACTACCCCAAAACTGCAGGGACTTGGGGTTGTTTTTTATAAACTGCAGGGATTTGGGGTTATTTTTATAAAAACTGAAGAATTACCCCAAAACTGCTTTAAGGTCCCTTCCAACCCAAATATTCCATGATCCTACTCTGTAATTACATAGAAAACCACGGGAATAACATCCTGCAATTGTTCCTGTAGGTCCTGCAACAGGGAACACTTTTCCTGGATTATAAATATTAACAACCACAAATCCTTCAGGCACAGCTGGCAGTTTCTGGGGGCACAGCTGCCAAACCCTGATGAGCTGCATTAATTAGAGCCGTGCTCTAATTACCAGACAGCAGCTCCTGGTTCAGCTGTAACTACACACAGCAAAGCTGTTTTCCCTTTCAAATGATCTGCAGCTCCATTTAATTCCACAACTGCACCTCTCCCCTGGAACAGCAGGATTCCTCCTGGATTTCTGCTTCCCTAAGCCTCCTTTCTTCTCCCATTCCATGGCAACAGGTAGAGCTTCACTCCCAGCATGGGAGGTGCTTGATGCTTCCCAGATCCCAAATCCCCAGATTTGATGGAACCCAGTGCTGTGGATTCCACCCAACTGAACATAAACAGGATTTCCTGGATTCTATTTGATGCAAAAAACTTAAAAATCCAAGGGAGGAATCCAGGGATGGAGCCATGTCTGGAAGCAGAGCTCATGGATGCAGAGGGCAGGCAGGAAGCCACATTAAAGCTTATTTTGTCCATCCTCTGCTGCTTCCTGAGCATTAATCACTTTTCCAAATCATTAATCACAATTCCAGAATCACGGAGGTTGGAATTCCCAAATGGTTTGGGTTGGAAGGGACCTTAAAGCTCATCCACCCCTGCCATGGCAGGGACACCCTTCATTGTCCCAGGCTGTTCCATCCCCAATGTCCAACCTGACCTTGGACATTTCCAGGGATCCAGGGCAGCCACAGCTGCTCTGGGCACCCTGTTCCAAATCCTAAATGAAAACCTGCAATAAACCTAACTCAGAAAATTTCCACCTCATTTCCTTTATCCCCTCAACATCCAAATACTTTTTTTTTTACCCAGCATTAAATGATTATTTCCCCACCTCATTTACACGCATAACACACAAGTATTGCATTGGGATGTCGCTCTAAACACAGCAAATTCAGGAATGTGGTTGAAAACCAAGTGTGAGGGGTGATCCTGGGATGTCCCCCTGGGATTGTGTCCCTCTTCCCAGGCTGCCTGAGGTTCTGGGCTCTGGCTTACCTGGAGGACAGGCTGGGCTTGCCACTCTTGCTGCAGCTGGTGTAGAGCCCGGGGCCATCGTCGAAAAAACTGCCCAGAGCCAACTTCTGCCTGATGGATTCCCGCTCATTCTTCTGGGCCTGCAGGGAAGGACAGCAGGGAATGAGGCCTGGGAAGGGACAGGGAGGATGGGGGTCTGGGAAGGGACAGGGAGGATGGAGACCTGGGAAGGGAGAGGGAGGGATGGAGACCTGGGAAGGGAGAGGGAGGATGGAGATCTGGGAAGGGACACATGGAAGGATGAATATCTGGGAAGGGACAGGAAGGGATGAAGATCTGGGAAGGGACAGGAAGGGATGAGGCTCTGGGAAAGGACACATGGAAGGATGAAGCTCTGGGAAGGGACAGGGCACAGGAAGGGGACTTGTCCCACCAGCCCCATCACCAAGCTCAGCACATCCAGCATCTCCCAAGCATTCCACGTTTGGATCAACCACAGAGCACATCCCACTGGGAATCCCCAGTGGAATCATCTCTCTTCACATGAGATCAGCCTGGTTTGGCTAGGAAAGGACCTTAAAGATCATCTGATTCCAACCCAAACCCTCTGATAGATACATCCTGGTAAATTCCCCAATATCTGTACCTAAATCCACACACAGCCACCCCCAGCAGCATCTTCCACTTCCCTGAGCAGCTTCCACCCTAAAAATCCCTCTCCTGCCAGTGTGCTCAGGGATGGATTTTGAACTACTGCCATCAAATTATCCCTGGGTTTAAAAATGGATTTTTATGTATAAATATAAATACAAGCACAAACCCAAACATAAATATAAACACACAACAAATATAAATATAAATATAAATATAAATATAAATATAAATATAAATATATAAAAATAGCAATCAACAAAGTGATTTGTAATGAATCCCTGATCAATAACTGTGTAATCAACGTGCAATAAATGCAAATCTCAGATCTGGATTCAAAACCTCCCCCGCTGTCTGTCACTAATGGGTCACGTGCCAACACTGACAACGAATTCAGGAAGTTATTGATGGAAGGAAACGCTTGGAAAGCCTCAAACATTTAATTATAAAATAACACTTAATACCCAATCCAGAAAACACAACAAAAGGAAACAGAGCAGGCAAGGCTGAGCTGCTTCCATGGGGTTAATTCATGGAATTGTGCTTCCCATACCCCACCTGAGGAAAAATAAAGCACCTTTTTGAACAAGGAAGCGTGACAAAATTCAAACTATTCACCTAAAATAACTAATGATTTAATTCCAGCCCCAGTGCTGATTATACACATTATTACCCTGCCCATTAAATTGTCAATCCCTTACCAAAATACTTCATTTTTGACCTAACTCCTTTTATTTCAAGTCCTTAAAATAATGAAACCCCACGGCACCAAGCAATACCGAGCTTTTGGGCTGAGCTCCAGGTTGCTGAAGTTTTACCCAGACCATTGTGCTTTCAGGTTCCAATAATCAATACCTCAATCAAATGCAGACAGATTTAGGATTAAAAGTAGCCAGCCCTGCTGGGGAGGGCAGAACAGGGGAGACAAAATAAGGGGGAATGAGTGAAAATGATTTTTTAATGAACTGGAAGCAGAAGGAGGGAGGTTGGTGCCAGCTCCTGGTGCTGCCCAGCTCAGGGTGCCCTTGGCTGTGCCACTGCACCAATGTTCCACCAAGGCCTGGAAATTTCCCCTTGCCCAGCTCAGATGATCCTCTCCCACATCTTCCCATCTAAATTTGATTTTCCTCCTGCCCCAACCCAAATCCACCTCCACTCCAGCTGGGACCTCTCCCTCCCCAGAGCATCCCCACCTCCTCCATGGGCACCAGAAGCTGCTCTTTTCCCATTAAAATCCAGGCAGGATTGGACGTTTTTCCTCCTTTCTGATGGATTTGTCTCTCGAGATCTGTTTTAATTCTGCTGTTTCCCACTGCTCCCAGGCTGACATCTGTACATTTAATCAACGTGCAATTTGTTTTCTCTACCAGGTCATTACTGAGGATCCTCACTAAATCTGCTCCCAGGACTGAGCTGGGAATATCCCATTTTCCAAGCCAGGCCCAGGCTAACAGCCACAAAAAATATCCAGAGTCCTATTTGTTATTACAAAATGGGGAGCAGTTACTAAGAAATAAAATATACCTGAGGGAACTGGATGTTAGGCTGTGGATAAATTACCTGACAGCTGCACTCAAAATCCAGAGCTGGGTATGGAAAAATATAAATGGAGAAGGGAAACAGCAAGGTGGGGTTTTGATATCAAATATTCTGAGCTGGTATAGAAGGAACAATGGGTCAAACCCTCAAAATGCAAAGGTAATTCCAAGGGAAACATAACCCCGTGGTACTTAAATGTGTATTTTGGCACTGGCTCAGAAAATAAAAGTGTTTCTGCTCTGTGCAGAGCTGAGGACAATCCAGTTCTCACAATGATTTCAAACAAAAAGCTGCTTTTGGTTTTTAAGGGGAAAACAAAACAATCTGGGGTGGAAAACAAAACAATCTGGGGTGGAAAACAAAACAATTTGGGGTGGATGTTTTCCTTCTTCCCCTCGACCTTCCCTCTCGGAAGGGCAGCAGCCACCTGTGCTGGGGATGAGCACACAAGGCCAGGCTTGGCTGTGGCTGCTCCAGGGAAAAGGCCAGCCTGTCACAGAATCCTGGAATGCTCTGGCTTGGAAGGGATCTTAAATCCCATCCCCTGCCATGACAGGGACACCTCCCACCATCCCAGGCTGCTCCAAACCCCAATGTCCAAGCTGGCCTTGGGCACTGCCAGGGATCCAGGGGCAGCCACAGCTGCTCTGGGAATTCCAGCCCAGCCCCTTTCCATCCTCCCAGGGAACAATTCCTGCCCAATCTCCCACCCATCCCTGCCCTCTGGCACTGGGAGCCATTCCCTGTGTCCTGCCCCTCCATCCCTTGGCCCCAGTCCCTCTCCAGCTCTCCTGGAGCCCCTTCAGGCCCTGCCAGGGGCTCTGAGCTCTCCCTGGAGTTTTCCCTTCTCCAGATGAACATTCCCAGCTCTCCCAGCCTGGCTCCAGAGGGGCTCCAGCCCTGGAGCAGCTCCATGCTCTCCTCTGGCCTCTCCCCAGCATCTCCAGGTGCTGCTGGAGCCCCAGCCCTGCCCCAGCTCTGCAGGAGAGGGGAGCAGAGGGGGACAATCCCTTCCCACCCCTCCTCTGGCACCAAACATTCCAGGGAGACTGGGACACCCAGCAGGAGCACTGGGACACCGGGCCAGGCCACCAGGGCTATTTTTGCCAGGCTCTGTCATTCCCAGCCCCGGACCAGGACTATATTTAAAGTCCCAGAGCCATAGGCAGCGTCTCATTTTATCTCTGCACGGCACAAGGGCTATTCTGGGATGCACAAACAACACAGAATCACACAAAATGTGCTTTTAGCTCCGTTTTTCTTCCTGGGGTAAAAGCAAACCCGAGTCAAACTTTTCAAGCCACGTCACAAAAAGCTTTTAAATCCCTGGGGGTTTCCAGGTAGGAGAATACCTTTGGAAACTTCCCCTGATGTTTTATCATCAGGAGATACAGAACCCAGGAGGGAGCAAGGTTTGCCCTGCGCCAGCACTTTAAGAACCGTGGATTCTCCCTGCTCCAGCCCCCGAATCCCACCGGTGTGGGCGGGATTTGGGCAGCATTCCCGCAGCATTCCCGCCCGCTGGCACACAAAGGCTCCTTTCTGTCCCCTTTTTGTCCCTTTACCTTTTTATAGCTGCCCTCCCCGGGCGGCGGGGCTGCTTTCCTGATGACATCACCCATTCCATCATCCCTCTCCCGGCTCATCTCCCCGGCTCCCGGCTCCCGTGGCCGCTGGATCGCTCCCGATGCCGAGGGGACATCTCAGTCCTCGCCTGCCTCCCCAGCCGCCAGCATGGGATGGATGAAGGAAGGGCTGGCTCCAAAGCAGCGCTTCCCAGCCCGGGATGCTTTTCCAGCACCTCTCGGCTGCCGCCTTGTCCCGGAGCACCTTGGTTTTCCCAAATAAAGTCAGGGAGCCCCAGGGAGAGGAGGCTCAGCGGGGCTGGGGAGCCGCGTCCTTCTCCAGCCACTGCCAGCGCCGGATAAAAATAACCCCGAGGCTCCAGCGGCTCCACAAGGGCAGGAAAAATCCCGGTGTCTGATGTCAAAATCCCAGCCTGGCGGTGCTGCCGGGCCCGGAGCAAGGGGCTTTCTCCTTCCTGGGGTTTTCCCCCGGGGAAGTTATCCCAGGGAATTCCTGGGGGTCCCGATCCATCACAGGAGCAGCAGCAGTGGGAACCACCGGATGGAATTTTTACTCCACGCAAACCCCACCAGCAAGGAGCTGTTCCCTGGCTAAATCGGCTTTTTCAGGTGCAAAAATCCTACATTTCTTGGAATTAAGCAACAGAGGCAGCCAGCCTAACCCTGCTTCCCATCCTGTGGGTGTGGAGAGCATGGGGATCCCCAAAAACCCCATCCCTGGCTCCTGGGGGGAGACACAGCCCATAAAGCTGGAGCTTCCAGCTGCTGGCTCCAGCATTCCTGCCTGGAGATCCGAGCTTCCCAACGCCACCTCTGACCCCCTCCCACACTAATCCCGCTCTGCCCGTGCTGAGATCCCATCCCAGAGGGAAAGGTTGGCCTGGATCAGCTGCAGGGAGAGGCAGAGCTCATGATCAGGGCAGGAATTCCCAAAAGGAATCCTTAGGAAAATGGAATTATGCCCCAGTTTCTCCCCAAAACCCGGCACAGCAGCGAAAAAAATCCTGATTTTTGGTGCAACGAAAGTATAGATAAATAATTTTAATTGCCCTATGATTTTTAATGAGATATCCAAGCTGTGCTGACATCATTCCACCACAAATGCAAATTCCAGGTCAATTCCCAGCTCTAACAACACCCAAGTGATGCATCCCAGCATGAATCTACTCCGAATTTTCGGGGCAAAACCAGCAGTAATAAATGTTTAATTCCATCCTTGTCCCTGGATGGTGCTTTGCAACTGTAATTCCCAAATGAAACAAAGTCATTCCCTGGATATTTCCTTATTTTTAGTTCCCCTCTGCCGCTGACTCATTGTCTCCTTTCCTGCTGTTGCTAAATCCACTTCCTCTCCCAGCCCAGGATGCATCCTGACACAATAAATCCCAAATAAATAAATCATGGCACGGGCCCAGGGGAAGGATGTGGTGGCCAGGAGCCACCTGGGATTTGCCAGGAGTCCCCTCCTGGTTTGTGCCACTCCTGCATCACCCTGCCCTCATCCATGGATGTCCCCACGTCCCCTCCCCTGTGCCCACCCCTGCCAAGTGACACCAAAGCCACCCCTGAGGGGAGGAAGTGACACAACCCTAAAAATAGAATTATAAATGAACCCATCTCACCCTTGTCAACCACGGTTTTTAGGATATTTTATCCCTGTCCCAGCTTTCAGGCCAGCTCACCTCTGCCCTGCCCTCCTGGGATGCTCCAGAGCATTCCCTGAGCTGATCCCACAGAGCTGATCCCAGCCTCCAGGGAAAACCCTGCATCCAGGAGCTGTTCCAGGCCAGGGGAGAAGCCCCAAACCTGGGAGCCCCTGGAACCACATCTGGGGGCACATTTGGGGCCTTCCTCAGTGCCAGGACCTGCTGCTCCCTTGGGATGGGCACCTCCCTGCTGGAAAAGGCCCATTTCAGTCTGGGGTATCCAAAGGGAAATGAATTTTGGGATTCTCTCAGCACAGGGACCAAACCCTTTGGGGTTCAGCCCCTTCCCCATGGGCTGCCTGACCCACAGCCACCACTGTCCCACTGCTTGGAACATCCCAAAAAAAGGGCTCCAGTGCCTGAGGAATGCAGACCCCACTCCCTCTGGAGATGCAGGAGGGGGAAGAGCCCCATTTCCCTTTTCCAGCAGTAAGGAGAAGCTCAGAGCAGCAAAACCTGGACCAGGTCAGCTGGGGGATCCCAGGAATGGGAGCACACGGAGCCAGCACCACCTGGAATGTCATGGAAGTGTTGGAATCATCCCTGAGTGAGGTGAGGAAAGAGGGCACAGCGAGTTTGGGGTGCTTGGAACACTCCTCGATGGCTCCAGGACAAGAAAGCAGCAAAATTCCCCTTTCCTGGGCATAAAAGCATTGCTGGAGTCAGCAAAATCCCCCTCAAGGCTGGGGTGTGCTCCAGAGGGGGAGGAATTCCCCCTTCCTGCTGGGATCAGCTCCCAAATACTGCTGGATCCCAAGGGAGGAGAGGAACCCCAGGAATTCCCAGCAGAGTTCAAGGAAAGCCCTCAGCTGCCAAAATCATGGGCACGGAGCACTCAGGGGATTGAGGTAAATTCCAGGACCTTGGAATCTCAAGCTGCCAGAAGTATCAGGGAGAGGATGGGGTGACAGGACAATGGGAAATGGTTTTACACTGCAAGAGAGCAGGGTTAGGTGGGACATGGGGAAGGAATTCCACCCTGGGAGGGTGGGGAGGGGCTGGAATTCCCAGGGAAGCTGAGGCTGCTCCTGGATCCCTGGAAGTGCCCAAGGCCACCCTGGAAGGGGCTTGGAGGAACCTGAGGTGTCCCTGCCCATCAGGATGGGTTTTAAGGCCCTTCTCAATCCAAATTATTCCCTCATTCTGTGATTCCATTCCACAAAACCCCCGATTTTATTGCAAGTGTTGGAATAAACCTCTCCCACCAGCCCCTTCCCAGCACAAGGCTCCAAGTCTGGAAAATTTAGGGATGAGCTGGGTCTCCTTCTGGTGATGCTTCCCTGAGCTTTAGCACATTCCAAGTGCTTTTCCAGCACTATTTTTTTGGGGATGTCTGTGTGAAGAGGCCTGAGAGCTCCCTAACAAAGGCTCTGTTTGATTGTCACTGCTGTGGGATTGTCACTCCTCAGCTCTGCCAGCCTGCAGCATTCTCCACGGGCTAGAGGCCAGGCCAGCAGATCTCCAGCTTTTCCACACTGGATTTTCATGGGATTTGAGGTTTTCCCCAAGGCCTGTCCCTTGGAGTCATATTTTGCCACCAGAATTTGCCCTCACTGTAAAGAAAAAGGTGATGGCAGCTGATTTCTGGAGCCTCCAAACCCCTCCTGAGACCAAACCAAAGAAACCTCATCAAGGCTCCAACTCTTTTCATTCCTTTAAGGAGCACTTTGTATTTCAAGCTTGTGAATTTTATGGATGAATTCTGTGGTTCACTGGGATCCTGGGAGGGGTGGGGGGCATCCAGCCTGGCCTGCTCCATCCCTGGGGCTTCCAGCCTGATCCAAAGTGGCGCCAGCACCTTCCCAAGCCACAGGAACACCAGCACCCCCCTGACACAGGGTTTGCCAACAGATCCCTCCCCAAAACAGCCACACAAAGTCAATCCCAACCCCTGCACACATCCCACATCCCAGAAAAACCCAGGGATCCGAGCAGGCTCCACCACACCCCCCGCCTCACCTCAAAGATGAGTTCTAAGCCAATAAAATCTCATTTCTCCTCAGGTCTCTTTTCCTTTTTAATTTTCCTCGCACGTGTGGAGCCTGGAACCATCTCCAGAGCGACCCTGCTGCCAGCAGATAGCTCAGCCCTGCCTGGTGCCAAAAAAACGGAGCCAAATCCTGTTCCCAGGGGCAACTGGGAGGCTCCTGCCTCAGGCAGGGCTCTGGGTGCCCCTGAATTCTCTGCTTTCAGTCAGAAATTTAAAAATCCATGCTTTAGACACATCACCCGCTTGTACACGGTAAAAAACACGGATTAAGGCAGGAAGAGGCTGAGGAGCCCAGCGCTGCTCCATGGATCTGTCAGAGACCCTGCTGAAAATACAGATTTACAAAGCAAACTGAAGGCCTGGCTGAGGGTGAGGGCCAGTAAAGCCCAGCTGAACCACACAGGACAATAAAACCTTTATTTCTGGGCTAAAGCCTGGATTTGCACGCTGGATTTTTATCCCATGTGGGCTCAGGAGCTCACAAAACATCCCTCAGTGGGCACCAGCCAAGGTTTCCCTGGTCAGACTGCAGGAGGAATTAGGGAGGCCTAAATAAAATGTTTGATATAAGGAAACAAATTGGAATAAATAAGAAAAAAGAAAAAGAAAATAATATATAGAAAGAAATATATAGAAATAGTCTACATAGAAATATAGGAAGGAATAAATAGAAAGAAAATAAATAAGAAGCATAATTTAGAGAGAAATCCATGGCACAGAGAACAGCAGCACCCAGCCTGATTCCAGGATGCATCCATGGAAAAGGTGGCAGATGCTGGAGCCTCCAGGCCAGGGAAGATCCAGACTAAATTCAAGGAATTCACCTGACTCAGCCACATCCAAACCCCAGGAGAGCCCAGGGCCACCTGCACCTCCCAGCCCAGCTCATTTTGGGGGAATCAAAGATTTGAGGCAAGGAATGGAACACGACAGGAGCATCCTCCTCTTCCTCAGCACCTGCCCCACTCCCAGCTCCCTCCCTGCCATGGATTTGATGGCCCAGCCATGACCTGGGCACCTCAGAGGTTTGGTTTTTTTTCTGCTGGAATCTTTCAAAACAAACCCGTTTTGAAGTTTTCCCAAGTGCTCACTTGTTCCTCGCTTTGATTTATTTTCAGTTTCTTTAACCAGCTCCAAAAATAGGGGGTGTGAGGAGGGAGCAGAGCAGATGAAACACTGCCACCCCCTCCCCCGGGCAGCCACCAAAATCCCATCATTGCTGGCTTCCAGCGTGATGCCAAAGCCCGGGATTGCCATCCACAAAAGGATTAAAACCCGGCCTTTGGGTTAATGGGCTTGGGAGGGGGCTGGGGTTGCCTTAATCTCTGCAGCGCCCTAGGAAGGTTTGGAAACATTTAAATTACGAAGACGTTTCCCTGGATTTTTTTTTCCCTTAGGATTTGCGTGGTTTCTGGCTGGTTGCCTTCTAATATTTACGGGTTTGGAGGGGAGGAAGCAATCCATAAACAAGCCGGGGGTGGAAGCAGGGAAAGGCGGCAGCGCTGTCGCAGTAACACCCAGGGATTTTGGCCAGGCCCGTGCCGCAGCTCGGCATCATCATCACCATCACCATCATCATCATCACCACCATCATCATCATCATCCCACCCCCCGGAGCCGCTTCCAGCCGGGAAACAATGCCCAACCTTTAACCCGTGCGTTCCTGAGTATGCTGGGAAAACATCCGCTGCTCCCAAACAATGGCACCATTTATCCCGGCTGTCCAGAGCAACAGGCTCCGAGCTGCAGGGAAATCAAAAGGCTGGGAGAAAAAAACACCAAAAAAAAAAAAAAAAAACAAACAAAAAAAAAACCCAGGATTTTTTTTTTCCTAAAGAGGTTAAAAATGGAAATTCACTTCCAGAATTGCTAGGCTGAATATATTCCGTGAAAAATCATTTCCCCTCCGCTTCGCATCTTTTCCCTTCGTGAAGGATTTTGCATCTGAGATATTTTGTTGGAAAACACGTCCTGAAGTTGGAATTAAACACGGGAATGGAGGAAAAACAAGGATGGGGCGCTGGCCTGGGCAAGGCCCTGCTTGCTGAGGGTCCAGCTCTGGGAATGTTTGGGAATGGGGGTTTTCCAAAACACCCCCAGTGCAGGTAGGCAAAGGCATTTCCCAGCATCGCCCAGCCGGAGGGACAGATGTTGGTGCATTTAATAATCGGCCGGGGCCATCGAGCCCCTAATTGAGCTATCGAGCCCCTAAAGGAGCCATGGAGCCCCTAATTGTGCTACCGAGCCCTTAATCGGGCTATGGAGCCCCTAAATGTGTCATCGAGCCCCCGTCGTGCCATGGAGCTCCCAATCGTGCCATCCAGCCCCTAAATGAGCCATCGAACCCCTAAATGAGCCATCAAAGCCCTAAATGTGCCATCGGATCCCTAAAGAAGCCATGGAGCCCCTAATTGTGCTATCGAGCCCCTAAAGGTGCCATCGAGCCCCCCAAATGAGCCATGGACCCCCTAAAGGTGCCATGGAGCCCCCAGTGAGCTGCCTCCCGTGCAGGTGCACCCACAGCACCCATCCTCTCTCCAGACGGAAACGAAGCCACAGACGCAGCCCAGCCCAGCTCTCAATTTCCCCACTAAAATATTCCCGATGTTCCCCAAGCACGGGGACCCCCAGGGATGGGGATGCACGCCCATGAACACCCCCATCCCCGGCTCCTGCGGAACCAGGAGCAGACCGCAGCCTGTGAATCACCACCCTGCGCTCGCAGAAACGTGGGAAGCGCAGGAAATGGTCTAAAAAAGACATCCCCGCTCTGCGGCAGCTCCGGCACTGCGATCCCGAGGCTCTCTCGCTTCCAGGGAGAGGTTTTATCCCGGCAGGGAGGCAGCGGGATGCGGGCAGCGGGGCCCGGGAAGGCAGCGGGATGCGGGCAGCGCATCCCCGGTCCCGCTGCGCCTCCGAGCATCACATGGCGAGCACAAAAGCCCCGGGGCTGCTCTGCCTGCCGAGCCCCAGGGAGCTCGGTACAAACCCCGGGATGCTCGGAGGGAACCCCGGGATGCCCGGAGCGAACCCCGGGATGCTCGGAGCGAAACCCGGGATGC
>WEIU01010138.1:51803-62251 GCA_013389925.1 Aegithalos caudatus
TCCGCCCGCTCCGCTCCGGGCGGGGCCGCTGCGGACGCGCTCCTCTCCAGGAGGGGGGGGAAACATCCCTCAAACCTCCCCTGGACACGGGGAGGTTCCCCCGGACCCGCAGGTCCGAGCCCCCCCCGAACCCCCCGGGACCGGCCCGGCCGGGGATGGAGCGCGGCCCCCAGCACCCCAAACCAGGCAGCCCCCCAAAAAAACAGCTCCGGGCACCTTCCCTGTGCCTGCTGCTTCGGGAATCCCGCACGGGAATTTCTGGGAGAGGCTGTGCCCTACATTCCCGGTTATTTTTACCTCCTGCAGGCGGCAGGGAGGGAGCGGAGCTCGGCCCCGGCCCCGCCGCGCACCCGGCCGTGCTTGGGGCAGGGAACGCCGGGGGACACGGGGAAAGGCTCAGCTTGGACATCAGGGGAAATTCCTGCTCTGAAGGGTGGGTTAAGGACGGGAAGGAGCTGCTCAGGACAATGGTGGAGTCACATCCCTGGAAAGGTTCAAAACCGGAGTGGATGGGGCACTTGGGAACGTGGTCCGGTGAGCACTGGGGGATCTTGGAGGGATTTTCCAAGCACAACACGAACCCCAAGAGCCTCATTTACAGCCCTGCAGGTGAGGACACACCAAATGCCATTTTCAATCCCTGTTTTGTCTGGACACGGCTCATCCAAGGGGCACTAAAACACCCAGAGAGCGACGGTGGGGTCACAGGCTGGGCTCACACCGTGCCCTGGGCACTCCCAGCCAGGCAGGGAGCAGCAGAAATTCCATGCCTGATTCCCTCCTTTCCTTCGGCAAACAGGGATTTATTCTGCTCCTAGGCCCAGCTGTTCAGGGATTCACATGACAGAAAATCCAGGAACACTTGCTCAGGGCAGCTCGGATTTGATTCCCCCACACCAGATGTGCCTCTAGAAAAAAAAAAATTAAAAAAAAAAAAAGGCTTTTGTGGGATCATCACCCTGCCCCAGCTTTCCCAGCTTCCCACCAGCACAGACAGGCTGGAGCAGCTGTGGGAGGATGGACAGAGAATCCCTGGAGTCCCTGTGCAGCTGGGGCACGGATGCAGAGAGCCCCCAGACCCTCCTCCCCTCTCTCCTGCAGCAGCAGAGCTCTAAAAAAAAAAGTAAAAAACCCTCTTCATTTAAAAAGAAAAAATTAATATATTCTGCATAAATTTTTAAGAGAGGGTGAAGTCATCCTTGGTTTTCCTGGATCTGAAGAGAATCCCATTCAAGCAGACATCAACATAAAAATTCATCCAAATAAACCATCCCCACTCTGCAATTCTCTGCATAACCTTGGCTTTGTTTGGAAAAGGATCTGGGGCAAGCTAAAAGCAGCTCCATGCATTACATCAACTCAAATTCCATTTATTCTGTGCATCACAAGGAAAACTCCTCTCATTCCAGTGGTGACCCAGAGCTTGGTGCCATTCCTGGGGCTGGAGTGGATCCCCCCAGGAATCAACAGCTTTTCCTTTTGGAAAAATGATCCCAGAGAGATCCCAGGGAGAGCCACATTCACCTGCTGCACAAGAGCCACCTGTTCCCAGCCAGGCTCTTCCCCCCAGGACAGGGAGGCAGCCATGGAGGTGGAAAAGGCCAGGAATTATCCTGGACCTCTGGATCTGCTCCTCTGCTCCGGCTCCATTTGCATTCCCCGGCAGGAAGGAGGTGGGCAGGCAGGTAATGATTAAAGCTGAGAGGGATTAAAGGGAGGGAAAGGTTCCTGGCAGTTTTCCAGCTGGGTCAGTGGGAAGTGATGCTCTTGGATGAAGGATGAACACAGGCTGCTGCTTTCCACGGAGCCACAATCCAGTGGGAAGCTCCTGGGTGCCCCACCAGCCCCTTTCCAGCTGGGAAAAGCAACCCAGGGGGTGCCTGCCCTGCCTGGTTTGCATTTCTTAACGAGGCACCCCCTAATTTAAGGTGTCTGATACCACTTGTGAGATGATCCAGATGAGTTTCCCCAAAGTTTCCCCAAAAACAGCTTTGGACAAGGAATGTGTGGCTGGGAAATCCCTGGAGAACATCTCCAGAGGGTCTGACACAACCCTGGGGTGAAACCCTTCCCTTCAAACCCCTCCAGGGCTGCTCCAGAGGGATTGGGAAGGTGCTGCTCTGGACAGGGCCTGTCCTGGAGGTGAGGTGGGCACCAGGAATGAGCCAGACCCAATTCCTGCACATCCACAGGGCCTCAGGACACAGGGAATTCAATCCCATGGCACAGGCAGCACATCCAATTCTTCCAGAATTGGAAGATTTCCTGAGTTATTCCTCTATAGAAGGATTCCTGACTTATTCCCCTACAGAAAAAAGAAACACCTGGTATCCCCAATTCTGGGGGAAAAGAGAGAACTTCTGCCTCTGCGCTTGTATTTTTAGGATTTTTTCCCATTCTTAAGCTCCTGGGAGGCCCCTGGCACATCCCAAGCCAGAGGTGGCAAAGGCAGGCAGGGAATTCCCAGGCTTTCTGCTTTCCCTGGCTGCCCAAACCCCAAAGAAATCATTAACAGGGCGGAGGGAGGAGCACAGGGAGGTTATCAGCTCTCCCATCCTCGCTCCCGCTGGGAAAAACACTCCTTCAAAGGGATAAAGCCGATCCCTCCCATTCCCAGCGCTGGGAGCCGTGGGAGGGAGGGAAGGGAAAGGATCCCGGATTATTACTCACGGCAAAGCCACATCCAGCCCTTTTCCCGACGGTTTTGGCATTTCCCACTGTCCCACACATTCCATTTTACATCGTGCTCCGTGCCCGATCCCCCCCAGCTGCAAGCCACAAACCTTTGGGATGGGAAGGGGGAAAAGCAGGAGCAGCAGCCAGGCAGGCCAGACATGGAATTCCTGCTGGAAACACCAGGAATGTTTTCCTGCCCACAGGCATTCCCAGAGGAGCCTTATCAGGTGGGAAGGTTTATTTTCCAGGCTGGTGTTGCCCAACCCACCCGGCTGAAACAAAAGCCAGGCTCAATTCCTGGTTTTGTTTGTTTGGTTTTTTTTTTTCAAATCTCAAAATAAATATGGAGCAGGCAGCAGGTGAAAATCAGGGAGGAGTTCAAGACCTGGGAGTGTTTTGTCCCAGTTTTCAGAGAATTGCAGGATCCTGGAATGGTTTGGTTTGGAAGGAATTTAAAGCCCATCCAGCCCCACCCCTGCCATGGGCAGGGAACACCTTCCCCTGTCCCAGAAGGACAACCTAGACTTGGGCACTCCCAGGGGTGGTGAATCCTTGGGAAATCCATTCCAGGGCCTCACCATCCTCACAGGGAAGAATTCCTGCCCAGTATCCCATCTAACCCTGGCACTGGGAGCCATTCCCTGTGTCCTGTCCCTCCATCCCTTGTCCCCAGTCCCTCTCCAGCTCTCCTGGAGCCCCTTCAGGCCCTGCCAGGGGCTCTGAGCTCTCCCTGGAGTTTTCCCTTCTCCAGGGGAACATTCCCAGCTCTCCCAGCCTGGCTCCAGAGGGGCTCCAGCCCTTGGAGCAGCTCCAAGGAATCCTCTGGGATGATGATCCTCAGGGAAAGCACCCATCAGGGGGAGAGCAGGGAACAAACCCCAGTCCAGCACTCCAGGATGCTCCTGCTGGGCTCCCAAAGGCTTCCCAAGCACAGCAAACTTGCATGGAAGCAGGAATTATATCCAGCATCCCGGGATTTCAGCTCTATTTGCTGGTGATTTCCTGGGAGTGAGGGATTTAGCTCCTCTTTAAGCCCAGCTAAAGCTTTCTCTGGGTTTAAATCCAGCAAGAAAAATAAAGAAAAAAGCGATTATTTTTAATCAGTTAATACTCGACATCTGCTTGGAAAGGGGAGTATTTGTTTGGATTACATCCATGGATAATGCTCTGCACTATTCTGTTTTTATTGAAGGAAGATGATGCCGAGGGGTTTTCCCTCATTTTGGATCTGTTACTCTGCTCCAGGTGGGAATAAACCTCCAGTAGGTTAAGCACCCGAAGTCCTTCCCTTTTCCATGCCTTTTTTACTTCCCTGGAATTTTCTGGAGTCCTTTACCAGCAGCACCTTTACAAGAAGCACCAGAGATGGATTTGGGATAAAAACACACAACCAGACCAGGATTTTCCCTTCCCTAAAATCCTGCAGCAGAAGGATACAGCAACTCCCCTCTCCTGATTCCTCCCATGTCAAACACTTCACAGGGAATTGCAGGGACTCATTTAAGCCACCCAAGTATTTATAACTCTCCAGTGATATAAAAGCCACCAAACATATGGAAAACAAGCAGATTTTTCCGTGGAAGCCATCCAGGAAGGCTCAATGGTGCCACACAGGCTTCATTTTCAGTTGGACAAATTCTAAAGCTGGATCAGGAGTGCTTAAAAGGGAATTTTGAGGAGCTCTGATGGTGAGGTCTGAGCCCACCAAGGATTCACTGCTGGGAATGGAGAAGGGAAGGATCCAGGGAAAGCTCAGAGCCCCTGGCAGGGCCTGAAGGGGCTCCAGGAGAGCTGGAGAGGGGCTGAGGACAAGGGATGGAGGGACAGGACACAGGGAATGGCTCCCAGTGCCAGGGTTAGATGGGATACTGGGAAGGAATTGTTCCCTGTGAGGATGGTGAGGCCCTGGAATGGATTTTCCCAAGGATTCACCATCCCTGGGAGTGCCCAAGGCCAGGCTGGACAGGGCTTGGAGCAGCCTGGGATAGTTGGAGGTGTCCCTATGGCATGGATTGGGACTGGATAACCTTTAAATTCCATCCCCCCCAAACCAATCCCTGTCTCCACCAATTTATCTCCAGCATTTCAGGACTGTGGGGAGACAGCAGAGAAAAGCTCCAGCTGCCTCCTTGCAGTTTGATTTATTTCTATTGTTAGGAATCAACAGTTCTTCTGGAAATGCAGCATTCCCAGCGTGCAGAATCTATGGAGAACCCTGGCTTTTTAGCAGGAAAAATCAGTTTTCATCTGAGCATCAATACATTCACATATTCCTTTCTCTGCAGCACAGTTTGGGAGAGGATTTGTAACGAATCCCATCAGCTCCAAACGATTTTCCCCAGTTTTGGCTGGCACACACAGACCTGACATTCCCAGAAAACAGGGATTGGGCTGGGTGGGATCTGCCTGAGCTGAACCCAAATCAAACCTCACTCAACCCAGGGCAGGGACAGCTGTTCCCACAGAATTCCCAGGCCCTGAGGAGGACAAAGTGTCCCTGCCTGGAGCAGCTGTGCCCGAGCTCATCCCTCTGCCAGGAGCATCCTGGCACTGCCAGCCACACCCAGCACGGAATTCCAGGCACCAACTCCGCCTCCAAATCCCATTTTCTGCTGCAAGCTGGGCTGAGCTGAGGGATGCTGGCAGCAGCAGGAGGAACCCATCCACTCCCAGTCCCATGTGGAAAAGATTCCCAAAGTTTGGGCTGTATCTATTGATGCAGGATAAACCAAAATCATTAAAAGTGACCCATAAGTAACAGCCTCATCTGATCTCTGAGAACAAATTTAGGAGGAGTTTTTATCAGCCCTGCTCACATCCATGGGCAGCACATCCAGGCTTGCCCAGCCAAATTTCCCTCTCTCTCCTCTCCCATTTATCTGATCCATTTTCGCTTTTCCAATATTAATTTGCTACATTTGAAAAGAGATTTGAAAAACACAAAATTGCCCCCTCCAGCCCCATTAAAACAGCAGCAGGGAGAGGAATTAATGGATTTTTCCAAGAGGGGGAAAAATGGCCCAACAAAGGATTTTCCCTGAGGATGAAGGACAGGGTGAAGCAGGAATTATTTGGAAACCTTGCTGGATTGGGAGCACAAACAGAAATTCCATGTCCCCTACTCAACACTTTGATTACTGGCCTGGGGAATATTTCTGGATGGAACATGAAGGCCTTTGCATTGTGGCAAAATCCCTGGAATTGCAGAATGAGGGAAGCACAAGAAAATTTAAATGCAGGGGTTTAATTAATTAATTATTCCTGAGTGTGGTGTGTCCAGTGTCCTGCACCTGCATTTAACCAGCCACAAAAATCAAGTTATTAATTATAAATAAAGCATTGAGCCAGAGGGCAAAATCTGGGAATGAGGATGGGATTATCCCACTGCTATCACTTCCAGCCCATCCATCCTTTTCTATTCCCTTTGTGCTTCCTGGTGGGAGCAGCTGAGAGGCCTCATTTCTTTATGGCTTTATTTTGTAATTTTAATTGCAAAAAAGGGGTGGCAAAAGCCCAGAGCTGAGACTTGCAGGCTGAAAAAATAAACACGGCACGCTACAAAGTGGATGTGGAATGAAAAATTGTCTTTTTAAACAGAGCCAGACACCAAAAATAGGAATATCCTGAGCCAAACAGGTGACAGCAGCGGCCTTTAAATGCCTCCTCAAAAAAGGAGTTGCTCTGTAGGGACAAATCTGCCTCTGAGTCATGGTCAGGACAAAAATAGAAGGGGATTTTTTCCCTCAGCTCCAAAGGCTGATGCCCATAACTCCAAAGTTTTTGGCAGAAATCCACTCTTTTTGAGGGGCCTCCTCAAAATATGCACCCAAGTGTGCCCAAATCTGAGAGGTTCAAACCCTGCTGGGATCAGGGATTTTGGGAAGGGTGGGGCAAACACAGCTGGATTTTTGTGGCTGGGTTAATGGAGGTGCAGACTGGACACACCACACTCAGGATGAATTAATTAATGATTCCCCTGGATTGAAATCAGCTCTGTTCCCTCTGCCTGCATGGCCAGCCTGCAATTCCAGGGATTTTGCCACAATTCAAAGGGTTTCATATTCCACCCAGAGCTGGCTTTTGGCCCCAGACCAGGAACTTAATGGTTGCTAAGGAGAGGATGTGGGATTTCTGTACCTGCTCCCACCCCAGTGATATTTCCACAGCATCCCTGCTCTCCCAGGCTGATTAAAGCCCCGCTCTTGCTTCAGGATAATTTTCAATTCCCAGCCTTTAAAAGGTGGATGTAAAGATGATTTTTGGACTTTGTATCCCAGCCCCAGGGTCACTGGGATAAAGGAAAAAAAATAAATCCTCTTATCTGGAGCTGCCTGGGTCACAAAGGTGATTCCTCTCCCATGGGTGTCACCGCCAGCTCCCAAAACAATTCCCTCAAGGATGAGAAATCCCAGTCCTGCCTGCTCTGGACAAGCACTGAGGTGCAGACTCAGTATTTCAAATAAGACAGGGCAGGCACAGCAAGCAGGAGGCTGGAAAAAAGCTAAAAATAACAGGATAAGCAAGGGTGGATCCCAGCTGAGCCTCATTAGTCATGGAGCGAGGGAGCTGCTGGTGGCACAGCAGCACCATATAAGAGCAAGAAAACAACTCTGGTCTCTTAAATCTCCTTTTTCCTTTTTTTTTTTTTTTTTTTCCCTCTCCTGTTCTACCTCAGGCATTCTTTTCCTCTTGCTCTGGTAGCCTGCAGCTTTTCCTGCCCCTTCAATTTCCCTGGAATCTTTCCACAGGATGGAGATCCCAGGTGGTTCATTTTGGGCCAGTTTTTACAGACAGGCACGTGAGAGGGGTTTTAGATTTGGGATTTTTTTTTTTTTTCCATTTACACCATCAGATTGAGCCTTTGAGTTGAGCCATGGAGTTCCTGGTGGCAGGAATTCCCAGGAAAGGCAGTGCTCACTCCCAGGGGATTCACTGGGATGAGCACCAAGCTGCAGTTTTATCCTGGGATGGAGCCACAGACATGGAACAGAGGGATTGGGAAGGAGGGGAGGCTCAGGCTGTGCTGGAGCTGAGCCTGGCTCTGGAACCACTGGCACAGCTGGATTTTCAGGAGAAAGGGAATGGGGGGCACCCAATCCCTGAGGCATGGGAAGGAAAGGAGATGGCAATGGGAAGACTGGGAATTCCAGCTCAGAGGGACAAAATCAATCTCCCTGCTGTGCTGGGGAGCACAGGAGTGCTCAGCTGCTCCAAGGAATCCTCATCCCCACACTGGAACAGCAGCAGAATGTCCAAGGCACAGGGATACTCCTGGTGGCTTTCCCTGGGGAAAGTTTATTTTCCAGGAAACTTTTATTTCCCCACCAATTACATGCTTACAGATTTCCCTCCATACCCATTCCTGTAACAACCAAAAATCCTCCTCTAAAGCTGCAGCTGCTGCCTCACTGACACCTCATCCCTGGGATTCCCTTGGGAATCAGGGCATGGAAAGCTGGATCAGGGCCTTGAACTGCTCTGGTTTGCTTCTGGTTTTATTTGGTCCAACACCAACCCCAGAGTAACTAAAAGCCATTAACAGGGCCCTGGGCAGAGTGTGGGATCCTCCAGGCAGCTCTGAGCTCCAGCATTCCCAAAAGCCTCCAGCATTCCCAAGGGCTTCCAGAACTCCCAAATTCCTCCAGCATTCCCAAAGGCCTCTAGAATTCCCAAATGCTTCCAAAACTCCCAAAGGCCTCCAGCATTCCCAAAAGGCACTCAGAATTCCAAGGGCCTCCAGAACTGCCCTGACCAGATGTGGATACCCCTGGAATTCTGTTTGGAGCTCTCCAACGTCTTTCCTGAGTAGCAGCAATTCCAATTCTACATCCCAGTGGTTCCTGGAGTATGAAATGTATGGATAGCAAGGAAGGAGGGATTGGGAATGGAGCAGAGCTATCCCAGAAGAGCAGCAGAAGTTTCCTGGGAATAACACAAAACATTTCTGCTCCATGCCAGAGGGATGGGATGGAATGGGGAACAGCCCAGGATCAGCACTGCCTAACTCACCTTGCAGAATATATTTATTTATATGGAATATGGCACATATTTCCCCCATAAAATGTGGGAAACCCTGATCCATGTGATTTATGAAGAGCCTGGGTTGGCATTTCCAGGGAACAGGTATAATTCCTGCAGCCTCTGAGCACCCATTTTGAGCCATTTAAATATTATTAATAAATGGAAATATCGGCCAATTTGGTCACTTGAGGATGGACACGAAGGAATTCCAGGAGAACAGGGGGTCAAGGCTGTAGCCAAGGTTTTCAGGAGCATGCCCTGATTTTCACCTACTTTGCCCTTCCCAGAAACAGCCACTTGGGAAAACTCCTGGAGGTGTTTTCCCAGCAGGACGTTTCCCTGCTGCTCCCAACAGCTCCCAGGTTAGTCCCAAGCTGGGAATGTTCCTCTCAGGAAAAGGCCTCTTGGATCTTTGCAAGGCTCAGCTAAAAGCTGCCTTGATGCTTTGAAACCAAGGAATAATAGATGAGAAAGCAGCAGAAGAAAAGCAAGGCTGGCTGGAATGTGGCAGGAGAAATGCTAAGAGCTTGGATATTATGCATTCATGCAAATGCAAAACGCTGAGAATTCCAGATGGAAAAATGATTCCCACAATTATTTTTCTTCTGAACTCCTAAGAACAGTTGATCATCAAACACCTGCCAGGCCAAGGAGCCAGAGGAGAGGATGACCCTGGTACAGAACGCTGCTATTTCCCCAAATCCCTCTTCAATAAATCCAATATAGGAATTACACGGAATAAAAAGTTTGGATTCAATTTTTAATAACTCACTAAAAGCATCTGGATTCCCCAGGGGCCACGCACACCAGCAGCTTTTGTGTGCATAAAGAATCCAGCCCTTTAATAGAGTTCTCTTTTATTTTTGAACGTTGCCTCTACCATAGAGAGGATTAAATCTCAGCCTGGCACTTCTCTCCCCTTGGAAATCCTATTTCCTCTCGGATTTCCAGAGGAGCCAGCAGGAATAAATGGCCCTGGGTGTGATTTTCTCATTAAAGGAGATCTATAGATCACTGAGCTGCACTCCCAGATGGGGGCTATAAATAAGATCTCCCACTCTGGTGACGCACAAACCACTCCACAGGGAAAGATGAGGTGCCCCAAAATGATCCGAGGCCTTGGAAAAGCTGGAAAAGCTCCAGGGACAGGGGGATTATGGAGCACCTCATGTGAAAGGATAATTGGAAAAGGGAAAATCATTTCCCACTGAATCCACGGGAGCTCTGCTGGAGCAGGACTGATTTCAGAGCCAGAGCTGGAAGAGAGATTTTTAAATCTTTTTTGTTCTAACTGCAGAAATTCCTACACAAAAGCAGAATTATTTGAGGTTGAAGAGCCTGGACACACCAAATTCTGGTTCTCCTCAGCCCCCTCAGCAGTGTTACTGTGCCCAGAATTCCACAGGAATTCCTGGATCACGGTGTCCAGCCTTGGAAAATATCAAACTGAGCGGATGATGGGATTATTTTCAACAGCTTCGTTTTTATAAAATTAAATTAATACCTACTGTGAGACACTGGGAGAAGCTGGGAAATCACATTTCCTCCCGGTGGGGATTACACCCATCTTTGGTGAATTACACTGGGATTTTATATCTCCTTTCAGGAGGTTTTCTCCTCACAGAAGTCCATTTTTCCCACTAAATCTGATGCTCCCTTAAAGCTCCTTTGGGCTGCAGCACATCCTGAGGAGATGGGGACACAAATTTATGTCACTGATATTGATTTTCCTCTTTTTTTTTTTTTTTTTT
>WEIU01010140.1:7566-20318 GCA_013389925.1 Aegithalos caudatus
AAAAAAAGAAACTGTAAGAGATTGACATTGACTACTCTTGTACAGATAATAAACATGTAAAAAGACATGGAACAAAGGATTATAGCAAATGCAGAATGCCATGTAAACAAAACTCAATGTGCTCAACAGAAACAGCAAGGGTAAATGAAAGAAAGTTGCAAGGACCATTTTTGAAAAAGCAGTGATGTTTCAGGGTGAATACAGTAAAAACCTTAGACAAGGAAAAGGTGTCAAGGAGAGAACAGCTCAGTTACCTGCTTTTCAGGTGGGCATGATTTGGTAGAATCCCTTTTCCAGTTGATAGAAGTTCAGTTCACCTTATTTGAAAATGCCATGCAAGACTTTAAAAAAATGGAGACTTTGCATCTGGCTTTTATGCAAAGCTGTTGTCCTAATGAGAAAATGGGAAAGGCCGAAGAACAATAATTTCATAGACCTGTAAATCTAACAGAACACAGTCCTAGAGAAGAAATAAACAAGTCTTAGATCAAAGGCTTTATATATCACCTTCACTGGAGGAATAAGTAGAAATTTATTAGTTGCTCCTTTTTTTTCCTTTTTTTTTCCTTTATTTTTTGAAGCCAGCTCACAATAAGTATACAGTTTAATGTCAACTTAAATTATATCTACAGTTTTCTGACAGATTCATTTGCTTTTTGAGGTTTATGTCTAACACACTGACAGTTTCTAATCAATAGGAGACAATTCCCTTTGAGAGTTATTAAAATATACCTTGCATTTAAATGCCATAAAAAGCATGACTGAACATGCCTCTGTTCCTCATAACACATAAATACCACATCTGGCCCATAAAAAACATGCATTATACAAAGGTTGTATGAATGCCAGATACATATTATTACATGGAACTGTTTTATCCATCTAGCCTCATTTCCAGATGTTTTATTACTTGTAGACAAGAGTATTGTCAAAACTGTTGTTGGAAGTCCATTTATTTCAAGAGGGCAAGAGACAGGAATAGCAAGTTAAGCTACAGGAAATGTTTGTGATACAGTTAATGGCAAATCATGTGACTGAATCATCAGTGCTATCATGTTTAAAGAGATACACTTAAAAATTCAATTTCAGACTAAGATTTCACTTGACTGCATTTTAAATATGCACTTAGTTACTCTTCCAGAAGTAAATGGCACATAATTGTAGGTAATATTTACAAAAAACAGAGCAAGCAACTAATGAAAATTAAATGGAAACCATTAGAACAAAAATTGCTGGTAACTATAACCATATCTGAAAACATATCAAGGCAGTTAGCTAAAAATTCTGAAGACATTGAAAACTTATATCCTTGAATTCCTCCAATTTGGAATTGGGCTGTGGGATTCTTCTTGGGCTTTGGGTTTTATTTTGCTTTTTTTGGGGGGGTTTTGTTTATTTGATTTGTTGGTTTCTGGTTTTGTTTGTTTGTTAGTTTGTTTGTTTGTTTGGTTTGGTTTGTTTTGTTTTGTTTGTGGTTTTTTTGGTTTGTTTTTTTTTTTAATCTCTAAGGAACAGAAATATATTCTCAAATATATTTGAAATTAGTGTGACAGTTCTCAAAGAACCATATGGTATCTGAAAAGCTTGTTTGGGTCCCTCATAAAAGCCAGGTTTCTAGTGCAATAGTAAAAGTATGGGGTAGAGGAGGGGATGAAAAGGCATGTAGGTGAGCACATAAAAGAAAGGAAAAGCAGCAGACACTATGTCATAAAAGTGGTGTTTCACCAAGATGTCCAAAGAGACAGGACACAGAAGACTTTAAGCACAGCAAAGTAGAAATGAAGAATTGTAAAAACACCACTAAAAAAGAGGTACTAATATAGGTTGGGCAGTAGCCACTAGTTTTGCTTGTAATGAAAATATATTTTATTAAATGCAGGGTTTGGTTTAATGAAATACAAGATATACAGAGAGATGTGAAAGTTACCAAGTGAAAACACACATTTTTAGAATGACTGATGTATCAGTGTGACATTTCTGATTTTATTCTTGAAAACAAACAAACAAAAAAGCAACAATCTTAGAATGACTCTAGCAAATATACTTCATAATCCTATTCAAAATGTCATCATAATAATATCTCATAACTTCTGTTTCTAAAAAGTAACATTAACCCCAGGGTCTTTTCTGTCCTGTAATATTTCTATACTGGCACTGAAAACCTAAATTCCTCTGCTCAATCCATTGTGAGTCCTGTTTCAAATTACATACTACTTCTCACACCATGCCTTCTTTTTTAGTAAGTCCCAAGCAGCAGCACAGCCATTAAAAAAAACCAACAAAACCCAGACATTTCAGGTGAAGGGAGGCAGACCTAATAGGGTCTCAAAGAAACCTGGAGGCTACAGTCTAGGGTTGAGTTCATACTTAATGATTAATTTGTTTACCTCTCTTCTAATATACTAAATATCAACATTTAAAACAGGATTACACTATATCCACTAAAAACATAAACACACATAACCCCCCAAGTTTTTTGAAATACATAATGGCTGGGAGGGTATAATTAATTTCAGTCCTATGAATACCCTGACCCTGTAACCTGTATTTACCTGAAACCCAACAAAGACTACAAAAATATCCCAAGGGTTTAGACAGGACTCAAAAGATGGGAAAACATTTGTCATTCTGTCCATGAAAAATATGGTTGATCCACTATCACTGATAATTCCTCAGGAGTTGAACTAAGATGATGATCAATAATTTACCCTACTTCTCAAGTCAAGACCTGTCCTGCTGCATCCATCAGTTCTCTTCTCTAAAGACAGCTCCAATGACTGACTGGTTAGCATTTCAGCAGGCCCCTAAACCAAGTCAGAAAACTTGGGGCTTAGCATACTGCCAACTACAAGACAAGGGCATTTAGAGTTACACATCGAGTAGCAGAGCACAGCAGATTATCCTTAGTAAACAAATCTGGCTGTTCACCTGCCTTGCTGTCAATAGCCAGCTGAATGGCTTTTCAGTGTGGTTTCAGACCAAAGCCAGGAGACTTCTTACACCCCTAAAGGTTTGTGTATAATGACTGAGGTAGCTGTGACAAGACTAAGGAGGTAATTAATATTTCTCACTGTATGTATCAGCTTAATTACCATTGCATTTCTCTTAGAAACTCTTTGTTCTTTTATTGTAAAGAAAAAGCAATCTAGACCAAGAGCATACCTGATTCTGCTTGTACAATGGATTTCTCAAGGAGGACAGAGTACACAGAAATAAAATTTCTATGTACAAACAGCAGAAGGAAGAGAGAAACAACTTGTGCAATGCTGGAAGGAAAATAACCCATACATTGCCTGCAATGTTTCTGAGTTGGAAACATAAGTGAATTACTCCTTTTTGGATCTCACAAAGACCTGGTTAAATCAATCTTGAGATTCTGTATGGCTCCTGCTATTGAAAATAAAAACTTCTCAGACTATCTTCACTGCTAAATATCCTGACACCTCTAGGAATCAAATTTGTCACTTAGAATATGTCTATAATGTATCCAAAAGAACAAAATTTAAATTGACTGATTACAGCAGTATAAACACATAACAAAAAAACTCAAAACATGCAGCTTGTTACACACATTACAAGATTTACACATTTATGCTCAAATTATTTTTTTCTCCAAAGCTAAGAACACAATGATACATACTACTAATAGTATTTATGTTAGGAGGTCTCCAAACACTTTGCAAAGGAGACACTGCTCTCTAAACGTAACATGCTAGCCAAAAGCATGCTAACCGAGTCAGAACACTCACAAGCTAAATCAGAACAGATACAAATTATTTGGCAGGTAGGACTGGCCTCATCTTCACCCTTTAGAGTAATGCATTCACCTGTGTTCTACTATCAGTTTTTATTGAAAGCATCTGCAAGCTCTCACTGTAACACTCTATTGCCCAGGAGAAAGACAAGTGTTGTTAAAAACAAAACAGCATCCTCAAAGTTTTCCTCTCTGGAGATTTTTAATATACTGTTACCTACATTATTGTCTAAAACACAGGGTATTCCTTTCACAGTTCTCATGAAGTCCAAGGGAAAAAAAAAGGATATACATTTATCTTTGATTTTCTGGTCTAGAAAATGCATCTGCCTTGTATGTACTCTGGGTCTTGTTTGCATACATGCTGTAATCCTAACACATGTTCTTATTTCATTTTATAAGGAGCAGTGGAAGAGTTTGTATGCACTGGCTTCTTTACTGCTCCATAAAGCATGACTCTTCTGTAATCAAAGTTCATGTTAAAGTTAAATGAGCCTAAGGAGAACAATTTATATCTCCTTCCTCCATATTCCCCCATCCATGCCATCCTGCATCAAGAAGACTGCACGTGACACAGGAAAAAAAAAAAAAAAAAAGGTTGCATTATTTTCTTTTTAACAGACTGCATGCAGCTTCCTGCTTTTGGGAATCATAATGTATGAAAATAATAAAAAACTAGTAACAAGTTGCCAGCAGTGAACAATGCACCAGATCTAGTTTGGCAATGTACTAGAACACATTACTGGTCAGCAACACTATCTGACATTTTGGACCTAAAGATCCCAAATCAGGGATCTTGGAATGGTTTGGGCTGGAAGGGGCCTCAAAGATCATCTAGTTCCATGCCCCCTGACACAGGCAGGGACACCTACCACTAGATCAGGTTGCCCAGAATTCCATGCAACCTGGCTTTGAACAATTCCAGGGATGCAGCATCCACAACTTCTCCAGACAACCTGTTATAGTGTCTCAGCATCCTTATAGTGAAGGATTTATTTCTAATGTCCAATCAAAACCTAGCCTCTGTCATCTTACAGCTATTCCCTCTTGTCCTTATCACTACATGCCCTTGTAAAAAGTCCATCTCCAACTCCTGTGTAGCCCCTTTATATACTGGATGGTGCTCTAAGGTCTCCCAAAAGCCTTTTCTTTTCCAGGTTGAACAACCCCAATCTCTCAGTTTGTCTTCACAGCAGAAGTGTTCCTGCCTTGGGATCATCTCCATGGCCCTCATCTGGACTAACTCCAACAAGTCCATGCCTTTTTTATGCTGGAGGCCCCAGTACTCCAGGTGAGCTCTCAGCAGAGCAGAGCAGAGGGGCAGAATCCCCTCCCTGGCCCTGCTGCCCACACTGCTCTGGATGCAGCCCAGGACACCTTTGGCTCTCTGGGCTGGCAGTGCCCATGGCTGGGTCATGTCCAGCCTCTCATCCCCAGCACCCCCATGTCTTTTGACTCAAATCTATTACCAATCCATTCTCTACCCCTCCATGTGCCCCTCCCACTTGTGGTTGGGAATACCAGATGGTAGGACCTTGCATTTGACCTTGTTGAACTTAATGGGATTTATACAGACTCAGTCTCTCAAGTCTAGCAAGGTCCCTCTGGATAGCATCCCTGCCCTGCAATACATCAACTTCACCTCACAGCTTGGTGTTGTTGGCAGCCTTGCTGAGATTGCACTCAGTCCCACTGTCCATGTCACCAACAAGTATTTTAAACAGGGACAGTCACAGTACTAACTCTGAGGAATTCCACACATCACTGGTTTCCAATTGGACACTGAACCATAGGCTGCAACCCTTTGAGTATGGCCATCCAGCCAATTCTTTATCCACCAAGTGATCCACCTATCCAATCCACATCTCCCCAGTTTAGAGACAAAGATGTCATGCAGGACAGAGTCCTTTACAACAGAAAGAGCAACACAAGCACTCCATTTTTGGGGCACTTCTTCCTTTTATTTTTTCTTGCTGGGTGATCTTACTGCCCTTGAGCCAGAACTTGATGTATGCGACTTTATCTCATAAAGTGAGTGACACCTGTTCTCTTTTTTGTTCTTCTCTTTAGCTCTCCTACAAAACTTTCTTCTCTTCCAGGAAAACATAACTGCAGTCATAGCTTTGTTCCATGTCCAGATCAGCTTTAGTAAATCCTACCCACCCCAGCACACAACAGTGAAGCTGCAGCAGAGAGGGGCACAGCACAGCCAGGTGACATAGAGCAGATGAACCTGGCTTGGGGTATCCAAGGTGAACAGAAGACAATATCATTAGGTTACTGTTCCTAGAACCTTTATATCATACAAACTTCCCACATTAATCAGTGCATATTCTTAATTTAAATATAGTGTGCAACATAGATCTACTACAGCTAGCACCAAGCAAAGCAACATGGCTAAAGGAGTACCAGCAGGAAAGGACTTCTGCACAAAATGGATTAACAGCAACACGGATGAGGTCAGCTTCAGGCTTACCTGGCCAAGCTCAAATTCCCTATGGATGAAACAGCCTCTCCAGAAAGCTTGTTTCAGTGCTGCACTGAAGAAATTACCCTGCTCTGATGTGCAGGGCACTGAAGTTAATGAGCTTTCTGTTAGTCCAATCCTTAAGGTTCTCAAAGTCTCTCTGAAGTTGTACCTGCAGGTATGACAACCTCTCTGACAAAATTGTACTGTCCATAAATTGGATACTTCATCACAACAGACCAATGGGTCTCCAGTTGAAAACACTGTGTGTTTTTTTTAGTGGGGACCTAGTTTTCAGAGTAAAATTAGGAGACAGACATGAAAACTTTTTCAAGGCCACAACAGTTTAATTCATCCTAAATTCAACATTTTTGGTGACAGCAAGGAAGGAGGCAGAAATAAACCAAGATCTGCTGAGGTCCTGAGAAATAATAATTTTATTTCTTGCCTCTCTAAACATAGCTGATTTAGATGTTTTTTGCCACTGGAAATTCTTCTAGTGTCCCTAAAGAGGACACAGACTTACCCCTGTACACTGGGCTCATACTATTACCCTGTAATCTGTAATCAGAAAATTGGAGTATTAACTACTCATAATAGAAGTAGCCATTAAGTAGGCATCTAATTTGCATGGATCTCTTCAGTGACAAAATGCAGTAATATTTATTTTGCTGTATAAGCACAGCATGGAGAAACTCAGCAAAAAACTTTGTGCATGCAATCCTGTGATGGTTTGTAATCGTCTAACAAGATGTACAGAGGAGAATAATTGTAATTATTGTTGACATCACGCCTGTAGTTACATTTTCAGGGCGAAGGCCCCAGGAACAAGACACTGATGCCGTGAGAGCATAGCACCACCTTCTGGCTTCAGAAGGGAGGAAAAGATTTTGTCATCTTCACCCATAATAGCTAGATATAAATCAATCAATCAGTAAATCAAACCTCTCTGTATAGACTTTGTCCTCTTTGATTATTAAAGAAATCTCCAACATGTAAAACTTGCAAGGGTTCTGCACCTCAGACATTTTGTGGACACTCCTAGTGTTCTGTTACAAAAGAAAAAAAATTAAAAGGGAGTGTGTAGTAGAAGGGTACATAGAGTAGGCAATTCAGGTAGTCAGTATCTTCCAAGTACCTCAGCCAACGAGGAAGGGAAGAGGATGATGTGGCCAGGAACTCAGGATTAAAAGGGGGCTGTGTCCCCCAATGATTTGAGAGATCCCAGGGGAATGCCCCATGGCCTCTCCCTTTATATAAAGTTACATGAAGTGAATAAAGTTACTGGACTCTTCTGTTTCTTTTCTGGACATAAACCTCTGCTGCTGTGAATTTTTCCACACACTTATAATCCAGGACAGCTCTACTGTCCCCTACTTGACAAACTGTGTCTGCAGTGGTGACCAAAGCACTTTGAGAAATCAGCAGTTAATGAACAGGCACAAATAATTACTCAAAACAGACTGCACAAAAGGCTTTACTCAGCCCTTTTCTCCCTCTGATATCTCATTGCAATTGCTGCAGACCAAAGAACCAGTGCTGATGGAACCAAAGACCCCAGAGCAATCTATTTGTGAGCAGCACATCTCTATCAGAATAGGAGGCTCCACGAGTCTGAAGTCCCCAAGCCCAGTGGCAGCACTGCTCCAAACCTGACATTCACAGAATTCCCAGACAGCTGTGAAACTAAAAAAGACAAATTTACAAAAGACTGTGAGGAGTTTTATAGCCACCCAGTAGCCTAGAAACTTTCTGCATCCAGCATATTGTTAGCACTTTCTCCCAACATGTTTTTCACACCTTCTAGGGGCTTAGGCACTGAAGCCACAGACCTGACCCCATACTAGAACCATTCAGATTTCTTTCTATCCAAACCACATAACAAATACTAAAAGCAGTCACACAGTAGCACACAAGGCTGGCAGCCTGAACCACAATTCCCTTTACAAAAGAATGTGTGTGTATTATATATGCTGTGTCCACAGTTTTCTTTCTAGCTGGTTCACCTACTTACACTAATCATGCATCTGGCATGTGCATCCATTCACAAACTGTCCTTGCTATTGTTTGAAACATTTTCAGTCTGTGAGTTTCCTTGCAGTTACATCATTTAAACATCCTGTTTTCATTGGTTCTTATCCCTAATTATGTATGTCAACATCAATACCAACATTCTCAGTGTGTAGCTCACAGACAGCTCATATATTATGTTCCATTTGGAAATTCTCTTCAGCCAACAAACAGACAAAGTCGGACAGCTCTAAACCCATCATTCAAGCCCTCACTGGTCACACACAGGATTTCTAGGCTGACAGGGTTTCCAGCCTTCTTGATGTAATCACTGCCTGGATACTCCTGATATATAAAAGACATCCATAAAAAGCTATCTATGCAAAGTGGCTGGGACGAAAAAGAACATGTATTTGGAAAAATATGGACATACAATAACCATACAGAAGACTGTGTGTAAGCCAGGTTAGGAATTTACAGTGCAGCAAGTGACTCCCTGCTAGAAGTTTATTACATTTCCAAACTGCAGAATTTTCCCAATCTTTCCCTATGCAAAATTATTGTCTGCAGCTATATGTATGAAATTACCATCCTACTTGATTGAGTCACAACACCCCCTTGTAGGCAAGACCTTCATCTGAGGTACCCTATGCCATGTACCTGGCAAGTAATCAGCTGCATGGAAAGATTCCCATCTGCAAAGGATATGTACTACTCATAGGTTCCACTACTCAGATAGTGGAACAGCAGAACTTATTACAACAATGGTAAAAAACATTTACTTGTGTGATCTGTCCATTTCAGGTGACTTAAGAATTTAGCTTAGCTTGGCAATGCAGGAAATAAAATATCACCTGGTTCCCAAATAATGGGAAAGACATATTTTTCACTAACAGTGATGAAATTTAATGGAAATTTAATTTTCAAAATTTAATGGATGAACTTTTAACATACTCCAAAAATGTCTTTGTGAGACACTGATGTGAAATTCCCAGTAGGGTCCCAACTCACACCCTAGTGTACTGGGTAGTAACATTCCAAAATGTTGACCAGACTACAGTGGTAACAAAATAATACCCAGTGGTAGTAAGTCACTGTTTCCTATATGCTGCTTTGTTATTTCTCAAATAAGGAGTCAACAGCAGAGACTATATGGAACATTTCTTTACTGGAGTCAACAGCAGAGACTATATGGAACATTTCTTGGCACACCAGAAAACACTGCTGAGAGATCTCCTATCACTTTGAAGTGACTGCTGTAGCCACAGAACAACTGCAAGAACTAAGAGCTACACAAATGGAAGACCTTCATCTAGTAAAAGTTACTGGTGTGCAGCCCAATTCCACCATTCTGGTTAGCAAGGTGAACTTTTGACATTCCTAATGGCCAAAACTGTGCCTTTTTTATTATTAATCCTATTTAACACTGGAATGTGTATGAAGGAATCTGTACAATTCTGTTGTAGGATTCAAGCTCAGCTACATTTACCATTTTTTTTTACTGCAGCAATTTTCCTCCCATTTTCAGAAAGAATTAGTCTGCAACTAAATGACACATAACTTTTATCTCGGGGAATGGAAAAGCCATCTGTGGTAGAAACAGGGGATTCAAGTTCCTGATGTGAATAACTCATGATTGCACTTTTCAATTTTTCCACAAAAATGCAAAATAGTACTTTACTACTCATTCAGTGGGTATGTATAACCTATAAAACCATGTAAATCTTTACAAGCCTAGGTGAGAGTACATTCCCATTCTAACACAGTTTACAATCTAGGCAAAATGTCAACAGTAAAGAAAGATCAAAATCCATTTCTCTCAGAAGCACAACATCAAACTTACAGAACAGGCTAAGGATAAAGAATGGTGGATTTCCACATTCAAGATTTTGAGTTGATACTGGAGCTTTTTTGTTTGTTTGTTTCTTTGGTTTTTGTTTTTGTTTTTGTTTTTTGTTTTTGTTTTGTTTTGTTTTGTTTTGTTTTGTTTTGTTTTGTTTTGTTTTGTTTTGTTTTGTTTTGTTTTGTTTTGTTTTTTTAAGAGCATGAGGCACACTGATGTCTTCTTTGATTGTGCACGGTGCTGGAAACAATTACAGTCCCACGTCTGCAGTTTCATCATTCTGCTGTGTTCTATGGAAATCCCACTGAAAACACTCTTCAATTTCATGCATCTTGCTTATCCTCTGCTGTGAGCTTAGAACCAGTCCTAAGATGCAAAATAAAACTGGGTTACACCACATAATTTCAAACCTGAGTGTCTAAAAATGCCAATGCAGACTTAGACTGTTTGTGATAACTGAAGACTCCGCAGCAAGGTTTCCTTAGAAAATGAGGATAGCGTGTTTATGTCTGAGTGCTCCACCCAGTGATTGTTAAATCCCAGAGGCCAAACTGAAGCAAAACTGGCAGATATATAAATATCTCAAAGGTACCAAATTTCTACAATTTTCTCAAGTATACCAATGAGTATAGAATAGCTTTTTTGTCAAGAAAGAAGCTATATTCATGGACTTACACAAGGAAAGGCTAACTGATCTCTTTATTGATCATCAGAAAATCTACACAGAGAATATAAAAAAGCAAAATTAATTTAAATTATTTTAATAAATTAAAGTATTAAAATAATAATTGTAATTAACATATCAAAAATTTTACATTATAAATTAAATTACAGAATAAGTATTTTAAAGCATGATAACAATAAATGATTAGGTAAATATTTATTAGATGACTAATGAATGGGTGCACTTCATTGGTATAAAAAAGACTTGCTCTACAGAAGATACAGACACTGAAATCTGAAAGAAAAAAAATTTCTCAGTGTGTCTGAGAATTACCTTAGGGGTGGCCAGGGTGGTTAACACCTGTAAACAGAAGATTTATTTTACTATATTACAGTCCCCCTGAAACTGCAGCTACTTATCCTTACCTTCTCCTTCCCATGAGAGCTTACTGATCTCTCAGATATGTCAAAGAAACCTATGAAACAATCCATAATTTCTAAGTATGTTTAAAAAGATGAACAAGGTTAGGCAGCAGGAACAGTAGATTCAACACAGTTGAGGAGACAACCACACCAGGCAAAGGAAAGATATACAAGGTATATGTAACAGGCAGCTGGAAACCTCTGCCACAGCTTGAAGAGTGTTACAATTACCTCTGGGAGCACCAGGAAAGACAGCACTGCCATTTCCATGTGTTTCCTGACATGTAGGGCAGGAGGGTGGGCTTGCAGGTGTCACGCCCTGTTGTGCCTCTTTGATATCACCAAATAAAGAACTCCTCTTACTTGTAGCATTACAAGATTAAATAGCATTCTGCTAGGGATAGCATGCATCAAACACTTTCCATTAAGCCTTTGCACTCCACTAGCATGGTTGGGCAGAGAAAATAGCAAAACTAGGATGTTTTGTGATCCATCCCCTTGAGAATGGCTGACCAGCTCCTCAGTTACCCTGCAGCAGCAGAGTGCAGGTGTCAGCTCCCCCCACCTGTGCTGTGGGTTTAAGGTGCATCAGCCAAAGCAACAACGATGACACTTCGGTGTTTGCATTCACCATTCAATTAGAAGTGACATGAAGCCTGAATTCCACCCCACTAAGACTTCCAGCCCTGAAATGCTTGATTTGCTCTCTTCAAAAACACTTCCCCAAGTTTGCATTGGGATTGGCCAAAATACCGAGTTTGTTGGTCACAGGCTAAAACATTTCACTGCAACTCAGACTCCTGCTTATTCACCATAGAGCTTATAAAGTATTCTGTAAAAAGCCTGTGAAAAACTAGTTTCTGCTGAGACTGAAATTGGTTTGTAGCAGTACAAGAGATGAGTTTTCCCTTCATAAAAGTGTGGCCTGCATCACATCCTTCCATACAGAAATTAAGCTGGCCCAGCCACACTCCCATAACTCTGTAGAGCAGTGCCATGTACAGGATCTCATGATGCCAGCTGACATAAAGTCATGGAATATGCTGAGCTGGAAGGGACCCATCAGGATCATTGAAGTCGAGCTCCTAGCTCTGACCAGGATAGTCCACAGAATGATGCCAGTTGTCTGAAAGCATTGCTCAAATGCCTCTTGGACTCTGTCAGGCTGGATGCTGTGACCACTTCCCTGAGGAGCCTCTTCCAGCGCCAACCACCCTCTGTGTGAGGAAAGTTTTCCTGATAATAACGTGAACTTCTCCAACTCAGTACTCAGTACTGTAACCTCAAGTCCTGTCACCAGTTACCCGAGTTGAAGAGATTGGGACCTGTCCTTTGAGAGGTTGTTGAAAACCACAGCGAGGCTTCCCCTCAGTCTCCTCCAGGCTGAACCGACCAAGTCACCTCAGCCGCTCCTCACACGGCTTCCTGCCCAGACCCTCCACTACCCTCGTGCCTCTCCTTTGAACGCTACTAGCTAAGGGGTCTTTATGTGAAAAAAAACCCTCAGAAGAGGGTGAAACAGTCACTAGCTCCAGCAAAATCCTCCTCGGGCCCCTTTCCCTCCCGCCCTCCCTCTGAGGGGCCGCGGGGCG
>WEIU01010142.1:0-35376 GCA_013389925.1 Aegithalos caudatus
CCTTGCAGTATAATCCAGTATGATCCACATTAGTTATTTTTAAATGATGGATAGGTTACCATCCAAATTATTTGTAAGACATAAATGACCATTGTATGTCTCTTTGAAGTTGGAGAATGTATTCTGTATGACTCAATCATTAAATCATCTTACAAATGTCTAACAAAGCACCTGCATTTAACCATACTTCTTATATTTACATTTTTGGCCTCTTTCTAAGATCAGGCTTAAATCCATCAGGCCATTTTAGAACTTCAGAACTTCCTTCTTTTACATATATACTGCTCATTATCCAGAAGTTATTCTGTCCCCTGTGTTAAATTACTTTATGCTGCAGCTTAAACGAACATGTCTTGCTTTCATCTGGCATTTCAAATAGGGCAAAGACTGCTGTACAATTTCCAAACACAACTGTGCTAACAGAGATGAATTACTACAGTTTATATAATTTATATTAGGAATTCATAGACCTAGCAAAAGGGATTAGTACATTTTATTTCAGGGTAGGAGATGATCCTGTCATTAATGGTCGATACTTTCATCATCTTTTAAACCTGAGGAATTTCCTGGGTGACAAGAGTGTAAGGACATATCAGGGATTCACAGCTGTGAGCTTTATCTAGCCATGTACTGCTTTACTTTCAGTATGTGGACTATGTTCCATCAAAACTGGATTAGACTGTCAATCATGTCCTGCAATGTATATTGTATTATGATTTTTTGAAAATGTCACTGAGATCAGAGTAATTTCTTGGCTAATTGCATCTTGTCTCTTCTTAATACTGTGCATTTAATGGTTTCATTACCTTACATGACAATCACAGAGTCTAGTCCAGCATTAAGGGCAGTTTTACTTTTCTTTATTAAAAAAAAAGGAAAAAAAGAAAATGTAAGGAATCCTCAATCCTTTTAATAACATGGAAAAATATTTAAGACACCTCTATATTTGACTNGAAAATATTAACTTTTAAGAAACTGTCACTCATTACTCATAGAGCTTCCATTTTATGTATGGTTTTCTCAAGGGAAAGTTTCCCAAATGCAAAAAATATTTATGTTTCAATATTACCCATTGAGGCATGAGAGATTCATTTAGATGAATGTAATAGTATGTTTCAATATTACCCATTGAGGCATGAGAGATTCATTTAGATGAATGTAATAGTATGTTTCCCAATGTTTCATTAAATGATAGTTTGCCAACAGCAAAAGCTTCTGACGATATGTGTCAGAAGTAAAGGAGTTGTTGGAGGAATTGTTTACAAAAGTAGTGAAGTCAACAAACTTGTCTTGGTTGAAAATAAGGCTCCTCTTGGACCCAAACAATTACAGCTGTTAAGGCACTCATATATACCATCAAGATGCTATGGATATAAAGAACAATGACAGGCTTAATTTGGGTGTTATTCTCTAAGTTATAATGAGTACTTAAAATAGGAAGAAAACACTGCCTAATCAGAAAAGTTGCATGAAATGCAAATCTGTGTAGGGGAAGGTGGTAATTTAGGATGGGACTGAGAAAACCATGTTTTCAAACATTGAACTACACTGCCTCTGCCACACTGAAATACAAACTCTTACTCATCACTGTAGTCTATTGCATAATTACATGCCTGAAGCTGAACATGCAGTTTCCTGGTTCCTTTAAGAAAGGGAGGGGCTACCTCCATTTTTGACATCCCGCTTGCCTCTAAAAATCCTCATACTCCACCAGGCAAGGCAAAGCATCTACACTTCTATCATTCTGCAGTCCTTCTTGTTATATTCTATCAACTAATTGCAAGCTACAGGGGAGAGAATACACAGGGAAGATAGACATATACTGCCAAGGATTCCTGGTAGGGGTGCTTGTAATGAAGGACATTCTTTCATTTGGATCTGACAGCAGCTGGAAAATCTAGTTCAAATTTGCTGTGGCAGGTAGAAAGTGTGTGAATGTTAAAATATCCAAGGCGTTTGTAAATACTCTAGCTTGCTAGCCATCTGTGTGGTTTGCATCCAGTTGGTGTGGATTGCTCCTATCACTTGTATAAATGTAAGCTGACATCTTTTTAAACATGCTTTCCATGATCATTTGGTTAAGAATGTCTTTTATTTAAACATTACAACACATTTTATTGATATTCTTGCAAAATAGGAATAATGATTAAACACTGCATAAAATTACAATGCATTTTGCTGGAGAAAACTGAACTTATGAGCAGATGCACATGTGCATCCACAAGTTGCTTAACTCCTGGTAAGTTTCAAAATCAAGAAAAAATCTTTAGTACCTCAAAAAAGGACTACTTACACTGTTCTGAAACAGCTGACAATTCTGGTGAGGTGGGGAGGGGAGAGAGATGGAGAAAGTGTGACAAAACCAGGACTTCCTTAAGATAACAATGGAACATAGTCCTGACACCTTGTTTCTAATTCCACTTTCTATTACATTAGTATTTGGTCTCCATATAGTTCTAAGAACAAATTGAGTTAGTGATGTTATTAAGATAAGCAAGTCATTGTTTAAAAACATATATACATTAAGATATTATGTCTAAGGACACTAGTCAAGCCTATCAGAATGAATGAATTTAACAAGCAATGGATGTGTAAAGGAAACTCCCCTTTCTCCTGTGACAGAGGTGGGGCAAGAGGAAGAAAAGAAGATAGTTTTACATTCCCAACAGCTGTTAAAAATAGCTGATTTATGTGCTAAAAGGTATGGATAGAGAAACAACTAGTTTCTACCAATTAGAGAGAATTCTTATACATCCTTTTTGTAATGTATATCTGGAAAACACTGTGATTTGCTAAAAATCTGTTAGTAGGGAAGCAAGAAGAAAAAATCCTCTCAAGAATCTTTTGATACCCCCTTTTCCTTGAAAGCATAGCACATGTGAGAAAACTGCTCCTTAGATTAACACCTTTGTCTGCAAGGCACACATAAAATAAAATAACATTCTGTGAATCTGGTTCACAGCATGGGCTGTGTGATGCCCCGTTGGTCATTTTTTCTAACAAAATAGCTGCCTATAAAACAATCAAAATAAGATTTTTGTTTTTTTAAAAAGTACGTTTATTTGTAGTAGAATGCATTAATTTTTTTTTTTATTTTTTATTTTTTTATTTTTAACTGTGTTATAACTTGTACTGACATCAACTGTGACCTTTCTTGAATGTGAGGGGGACACTATTTCCAGGGGACAGGATGTTGCTATCCTGGTGGACCTGGAATATTTTGGGGTGTCTGTTGTCCCCTTGAATATGACTGAGTCTACTTTCCACTACATCACCTAAATTAAAGTCTGGTAGCACTATGAATGCACCAGCAGAAGTAAATACACTTGAAGTAAAATAGACCTTTGAAAATATTTTATGTCTGTGGAAACAGTTTTTCAGTTAGAAATTACACTTATTCATAAAAAGAAAGAAGAAAAAAAATGACACATTTGAGAAGTAAATACCTTCTTCTGTCTACTGTGGTAAATTCATCCAAATAAGCAAATATATTGCAAGAACTGAAGTAAACAAACACATCCCAGAAGATCAATTAAGGTTTTCTGTAAGATAAATTCATTATGAATTTTCAGAGACAAGAAACAGAATTATACAGATGAGTTCATTTCAGAGCTTGGTAACATTGCCAAAATATCCCCTGGTGAAAATTTCTTCCAGTGGTCATTCTTGGACAAATGGGGAAGCTCAAATAAGGATGGGCAGAAGAGAGGACACTAAACGATTTTTTTAACCTGTGGTTAGTTGAATCATCAAGGAATCTGGAGACTGATTGGTGATGAGATGTTGAGGATTACAGCAATTCCTTCACCTATAATATTTCAAGTGGCCTAACATATTTTCCTGATGAGTGAAGGGCTTTATCAATATGTTTAGTCTATGGTTAGTTTAATGGTAGTGTGGGATAGGAACACTCCCACTCCTCCCCAAAAACCAGTAAATGACCTGACTTAACAGCATGCTTGTTCAATGGATTATCATCTACCTATGGACAAGCTAAATCCTATGTTGCCTTTTCTTCTGACACACTGATTATGTGGATAAAAATAGTAGATATCAGAAAAAATAATAATGGTCTTTACACTAGTGAAGAAAAATTGCTATGATCTGTAATGTGAAAGACATTTCCGTGAAGATCCTTAGTAAGCCTCAAAACTGAGGACCTGGACTTCGGGTCAATGAGTCTTCATAAATTTCACATAAGCTTTAATCTACATTGATCTTAGATCTCTTCACACTTCTGTGGTTGCAAGTACTTGAATAACTTCTGTTTTGCCAAAACACAGAAATGTAAGTGGAAGTTCAATAAAATGACTGGGAGCTAGAAAATTCAGTCTCCTTTGAAATTAAACATAGAAAACCCTCTGGGCTTGCTTTTTTTCCCTAGTATTCTTCCCAAATTCTATAAAGTTATGGATTTGACATCATCATTGGTCAGAGACTTATAGTAATAATTCCTTTCCTATCTTGAGGAAGATAAGTGGCTTCTTCTACTCCCTCCCTTTCTTCAAAGTGTGGGGGGAAAAGAATGCCATACTAACTGCATATTATCGAAATATGTTCCCTCTTCTTTCCAGATCTAAAACTACCATCCCATACATTTGTTGTATCAGGACCACTTGCTGCTTGAAGGGCAGAATTCATTCATTGTTTTTCTTACAGGTGCAGAAGTAGCACTGGAAATATCTCTCTTTCAGAATATGAAAAGCCATTAGTTGAAAATGGACTAATGATGTACAGTTGACCTTCAAATGTCTCCAAAATTGAAGCCACACTCATATTTGTCCAGTCCAAAATACAGATTAAAGCAATCTAAAAGTTGTTTTGCATTACACTGGCTAGAACTATCGAGATGTGTTCTTCTCTTCCTTAGTTTGCCTGGCAGGTCATCTTGGCTATGCTGCCTACAGTGCAATTTAGGTAAAGAGGTAACAAAAGAACTTAGTTAATTCTGATAAAATATTCATCAGCCCAAAAGTGAGCTCAGGGTGATGCTTGGCCAACTCAAGGAGTTTTATGCTGTCTGAGCAGTACAAACTTGCATCTAGGTACTACAGCATCTTAGCTGTACGGAGTGATTTCCAAATCCCTTTTAGACTGTTGATTGGTGAAAGAACCAGTCAGGACAAGAATATAGAATCACAGAGTATTCCGAGTTGGAAAGGACCCCTAAGGATAATGGAGTCCAGCTCATAAGAGAATGGCCAATATGGGGATCCAGACCACAACCTTGGCATTGTTAACAACATGCTCTGACCAGCTGAGATAATCTCAGCATAAGAGCGATCACTGTCCAAAGGAGACATATGAAAGAAAGGCCAGCTTGGTCTCCTCTCCTCCCTGCATAGGAACACACCATTAGAAAAGGCAAAAATTAAGATTTCTTCTCATTTCAGGTTTTGGAAAAAATATTTCATATTATTTGAGTAGGTTATTTGCAGTGCTTCTTTCATGTACCACCATACTGCATATGTGTGATTTTGAAAGAAATATTTGTAAGTTGATAGATTTACCAATAATTAAGATAAAATTAACTTAATTAAAAAGAATTCAGGAAAATACTGCTGTCTAGAGAAACTCACATTTTTATTTGCTTTTTAAGTATACAGCCTAGTCTTAATTTTTAAATTTTTTTTAAATCTACATACAAAGAATAATGGCTTCTGCCCCAGTTACCTCTAAAAATTTTCCTCCCTTTAACTGAAGCTAATAGAATGAAGACACACCTAGCAATCTCCAGGGTACTATGGAAGCACATTTCTTTTTTCTTGATCATTTGACTGATTTTTCAGATATATTTATACTATGTACAAGGTGACTTTTATACTGTGTGTCTCTATATATGAGAGCAGGAAGTGCCATAGAATCGTAGAATGGCTTGGGTAGGAAAGGGACATTAAAGATCATCTAGTTTCCACCTCCCTTCCATTGGCAGGAATGCTATTCACTAAACCAGGTTGCTCAGGGCCTCATTGAACCTGGCCACGGACACTTCCAGGGATACGACATCCACAGCTTCTCTGGTTCCTGTTAGTCATTCCCCTCAGAGTGAAAAATTTCTTCCAAACATCTAGTCTAAACCTGGCCTCCTTCATCTTAAAATAATTGCCCCTTGTCCACCTTGTGACAGACAATCTGGTTGTATCAAAAATCCCTCTCCCTCCTTTTTATCAACCTCCTTAAGGTTACAATGAGGTCTCCCTGGAGCCTTCTCTTCTCTAGACTGCACAACTGCATCTCTCTCAGCCTGTATTAGTAAAATAAATGCTCCATCCCTCTGTTAATCTTTGTGGATTTCCTCTGCACTCACTCTCCTTGTGTTGAGAACCCTAGGGCTGGATGCAGCACTCCAGGTAGGGTCTCACAAAGGCAGAGTGGAGGGGGAAAATCACCTCCCTCAAATTGCTGGGTGCTCACCTTTTTGGTGCAGCCCAGGATGCTGTTTGCCTTCTGGGCTGGCAGTGCACACTGTTGCCTCATGTCCAGTTTTTCATCCATGAGATCCCCAACTCCCTCTCTGCATTGCTGCTCTCATTGACCTCTTCCAGTCTGTACTCACATCTGGGATTTCCCCAAACCAGGTGCAGAACCTTGCACTTAGACTTGCTGAACTTCATGATATTCTCATGGGCCCACTTCTCAAGTTTGTCCAGGTCCTTCTGGATGACATCCCATTTTCTGTAATGTCACCTGCAGATTTGATGGGGGTACACTTGATCTCACTGTCTGATGTTGAAGATATTGAAGAGTAGTGATCCTAAGTCGGAGCCCTGAGGGGTCCCGCTTGTCACTTGCCTCCACCTGGACATAGAGACATTGACCACAGCTCTCTGCCTGCGTCCATACAGACAATTCCATATGCACTGAATAGTCCATCTGTCAAATCCACGTCTTTCCAATTGAGAGATAAAAATGTCATGTGGGATTATATGCAAGGCCTAACAGGAGTTTAGATAAATGACATCTTTCAGTCTTCCCTTGTGATGATCATTGCTGTCACTCCATCACAGAAGGCCACCAGATTGGTCATGCCCACTTTGCCCTTAGTAAAGCTGTGCTGGCTGCCATGCATCATGTCCTTCTTTTATGTGCCTTAGCGTATCTTCTAGGAGGACCTACTCCACAGTCTTCCCAGGCAGTGAAACGAGGCTCATTCATGTGTAGTTTCCCAGATGTCCCTTTCTCTCCATTTTAAAAATGGAAGCAATTATTTCTTCTTTCCAGTCGCAAGGAGCTTGGCCTTATTACCATGACTTTTCAGGTATGATGGACAGAGGCTTGGGAAAAACACTAGCCACTTCCCTCAGGAACCTGGGATGTGTGTCAGCAGGCCCTATATAGACTTATCCTGATGAGGAGCCTCCAAGTTATAAAATACTATGAACATGAAATAATTTAACTCAGCTGCTTATCAGCGGGCCTGAACGTATTTCTTTATATGCTAGGTTTACACTGAATATATAAGATCTGGAGATAGTTTTGATGTAATTGAGAAACAAAGCGTGAACCACAATGAAGAAATCCATTTAATGTAATTTTAATGATTCCCACAGAAAAACCTCGAATCAATGCAGATTTCCTTACAATTCACCAAAATATTTGCAAAAATGGATGTCCAAATTCTATGTAGCTGGCAGATGTGAAAAAAGGTGTTTTCTAAAATTAAAATTTGCATGGAGTTGCATCCAAAATAAGATTCACTATGGCAAATATAGCCTTCAAACTATAACTCCTTATGTTCCAGTATAGCATGAAAAATATCTGGATAGGAATAGTAAATAAAAAGAATTACTGCTAAAAAACAAAAATAGAAAGTACGATTTAAAAATCCTGCATAGCCTCTGCTCTATAACACTATACACAGTTTATTCAGGTATGGTGTTCTAACACTATTAATGAAACTCGCAGCAAAAAAGTTACAGGTGGCTAACTAGAATCAGAATTTCTCATGGCTGGATATTTTTATTTAATGATAATTTTGGTTTAATCAGTTTCAGTTCCATAGTTGGTCAATCCTTCACAAGACAAAAAAAAGGTTTTAGAATTTGATGTGATTCCTTTTGGAGTCACACTGACTTTAATAAATACAGATTTGTGCCTCTCATCCTGCTTTAATTCACAGAACAGTCTGGATATTTGCAAACATGTTTATTAGGAGGAAATACTTTATAATATTTTTAAAAAATCTTCACAGTATTTCACATGCATAATAATTTATGCTAAAATGTGCTAAACATTAGGGGTTATAAACATGATTGCTAACACATAGCACTTATGCAATTATGCATAAATAATACTACGTCCTCATAAATCATGACCACTTGAATGCGGTAATTTTGCTAGCAGAACTGCTTATTGGCTGGCCCTAAAGCATTTCCTAAATCTCAGGTGGACTCAAGAGGCAAAACACAGAAATTAAATGTGGTAGAATTCCCCCTCCCCTGTTAACATCACACACACACACACACACACATACTCTCTCATTCCATTTTGGGATTTAGGTATACTGAATAAGGAATGTGGATCACATTTATGCAATTCTGATTTGGATGCAGATACTGCTTATGTTCTGAAATGCTTAGAATGGGATTTTGCTTTGTGCTTGCCTGTAGAAAATCTCTTAATTTGCCATTCTAGTAGTAATATTTAGCCTTTATTTATTCAGTCCAAGATGTGTCTTTTCTTGCTTCTAAGCAGCTGGATTTTGTTTTCCCAGTGAAAAGCTAGACCGTGTAGATGAGAGCACAGACTTAAAAAATAGAAGACATTCTCCTTGCAGCACTGATTCTGTGGCACTGCCCAGTGGCTGTGCCATGGTGTCACAATAATTTATCATATGCAGAATGGGGCAGTATGAATCTGACTTGTTTGAGTGCTTCAGTGGCCTTATTTCACAGACAGAATGTGGGACAGGGCGCAACAACAGCAAAGGGCCCTGCAAACCCCTGGTTACACAATTCACCAAACACATTTTCTGAAGTTCCTGAATGGACATGACAAAAGCAGCAGAAAAATGAGTCTCTGACTACAACACCTCTCCAATGGGAACTGGGCAAATTCCGTCCTCTACTTGAGGCATACCCTCTCCTTCAAACCTTTGTTTGTACACTTTCTTATCTAAAATGAGAAAGGGAGCACCAATTCAAGGCTCAAGCGTTTATCTAAATAGCATGAACCAAAATTTACATTTTAATTAAATATTAATTGTCTTCAAGCAAACAATATTAAAATATAATATTATTTTATTATTCTATATCCAGTTGAAGGGTTATTCCATTATTTATTTTGTTTGGTGGGGTATTTTTGTGAGTTTATTCGGGTTTTTTTCTTCTGTGACTCTGCTGCTCTCTTGTAGAATATTTATAATGTATGTATATGCATATATAATGATTATATGATGAATATGTATAATGGTTATTTCCCAGAAAATACAACAATACTAATTTATTATACACCAAAGTACATTGTAACACTGGAAATTACTATATTGCCTTTACATCAAATACATTGCAGTACTGCCTGTAGGACTGGGACTAGTTGTTCTTAGGTACAGTTTAAACACTGAATAGTCTTTGACCTGAAAAATTTATGGTTTAACACCAAGACTACCTCTAAACAATCACTTGTGTCTCCCAAACAAGCATGGCCAATGCAAGGCCCAGAGGAGCAGTGAGAGCCATAAGATCTATGGCAGTACAGGAAAACTATCTTTCCATGCAGTTGAAAAGCACACCTCCTTTGTAAATGCAGCCATTATCCCACAGTCTGAGGGAGTGATGACACCATTTTACACTCCTTGCTACTCCCCAGGTAGTCTGAAGAACACTGCCATGAGGTATAAATACCTTTGCACACTGCTCCCATTCCCCATTTCAGGGCCAAGGGCAGCAGGCAGGGTTTCTTCCCACAAATACTGTCTCTAGACCTACGGTCTAGGTTTTGTGACTCTAGCCCCAGGTAGCATGGAATGGTGAGAAATTATACAATCACAGAGTATGTTTTATATCTGTAGAAAAGAAGAAAATTTCATTTCACAACAAAGTGTGGGGGGCCAGTGATTGGTAGGGACCTGTCCTTTGCAGGTAAACACAGTACAGCTTTTCCATGATAGCTGGAAAAGCTGCACTGGGCAATTTGAATGCCGTCCTTGTGATTTATTTCTTTTATTCTTATTCTCACTAGTAATTAAATGTAATAAAAATGGGTTTTGTATTGATAAGACTCAGAAAAGATGTGGGAGAAATACATGAACATATCCATGCCAAACACGTTCTGTCTTTAAAATATAACAAAGAAGAAGAAGAAAAAGAGAGTTATTTTGAAAAAGCCTTTAGGACCGTAAAGGACAATTTTGTGCACTATATGTAGAGAAGATGGTGTTTCTGGATAATGATTATCTTTATAACAGGCCTGCTAAACACTGCAAATGTGCTATGGCTGCATTATTCCTCCAGATTTTGTGCCCAGATGAGGAGAGAAGGGAAAGTGCACATCAGGAAATAAATGCCTGTGGGATTAAGTTTTCTACAACTTTACTCAGGTGAAGTCATCCTGCTGATGTCAACAGCACAAACCAGATGAGTAAAGCTCAGCACGTTTACTAGCGTTTGAGAATTACAGCCTTCATTTGCGATTCAAAGCCCAAGCCTGCTGCCACTGAATCAATAAAAGAGTTTTTGCATTAGCTACAGTGCTGTAGGACTTCACCTCTACTCCTGATTTCTGAAGACACTTTACTGACATTAAAATGCACTGTGCTTTGTAGCACAGGCACCATGAAGAAAAGGAGGGACAACATTTGTTCCTTACCTTTTGGATATGTTTACGGTTTCACCATAGGCAAGAGTTGTCTAAATGGGTTATCATGCTTAAATTAATTATATATCTGGGAAAATTATACATATAAGATTTATATATTGTCTGAGAGAAACATATAATAAAAAACAGCATGGAATTGCCATACTTCTAGAGCCAATTAAAACTCATTAAAAGTCCATAGCAGGAGCACGTGTTTTAAAAATTAGTCCAAGGTATCATAAAATGTACTTTCATCATGCACAAAACATCTACAAATTCTGATTGGCATTTCCTCCTTCCCTGAAAGGAGAGTCTGGCTCAGTTTGCAGCAAATATGACAATAGGCTGTGCAAATGTACATCTGAAACACAGCCCTTTTGGGGTTAAGCATTCAAGCTTATATGAGAGATCATCAGTTTCGGGTCAAAGTGCTGTTCTTAAATGATCAGTGCAGAACAGGAAAAAAAAAAAAAGGCATTGAAGTGACCTTGCTGAGGGTCTAAAACTGTGCTAAAGCCTTTTCTGCATGATTAAGTGAGCAGAATCTTAGATTAGCTAAAAGCAGTGCAGAAACATAATGAGTTCACTTATTTTGGAGCATTTAATAACAGTTATAGACAGTTATGTGATCAGGCGGAGTTATGACTTATTCATTCTTTCATTGCTATTAAAATTACTGCATTTGAGGTTTTTAAAGTCATTGAAATAAAAAAGTCTGATTTATGTTAGGAGAATTTAGCTTGCCCTTTGGTCTCTCCGTTTTTAAATGATATAATTAGACTTTTTAAAGACCATTCTAAAAGCATTATTAGCATTTTCTATAGCTGAAAGTAAATGCATATTTTGTGGGTATTTTAATTTTAAAAAGAAGAATAATAATACTTGGTACAAACAGCAATAGGTTGTTTCAAAAGGAAGTATTATATAAAATTTTCTTAAAGGTTACTCCATGCATTTATGTAGAGGTGTACACGATGAGATGCACACATAAACACATGTCTAAGTGTGAGCACACATACATTTAGTGTATATATGAACAGGGGTTCCAGATACACAGAAAAATAAGCCTATTTGGGAGATGAAGGCAAGTAGAAGAGCAAGTTCCATAGGACATATTAACTCCTGACCTTTAACATATTACCTCACAAATTACAAAGCCATCCATCAGTCTCAAGGGAGAAAAAGTGCTTTGATCAAAACAAAGGGACTTGCAGGTGTTTTGAATTAACAGTGAGCAATAATCATTAAAAAGCACTGGGATGATGAGTATGGGAGTGTCATGAATGTATGCACATTTTAACATACAATCAAGTCCTAAGTCTTAGCAGACACACTACTTTCAAATTATATTTGCATATTAATTATTAATCCCTACAAGCATGCCCAGTGTTTTCAGTAGCAAGAAAACACATTTTATATATCTGATTTTAAGCTTATTCAAAACACTCACAATACAAAGACCCACAGCTGAATACTTTCACACAAGATTCTGTGTATCTTGCTGCAAAGGCCAAACAGGTGAACCCAAACACTTTCCTTTCACATTTAAATAACAAGCATTTCCTACATTGTTTTGGCTTACAAAATAAAATTTCCCAGAAGATTAAGAAATTCTGCTTTTAGTTGGGCCTCAAGGGAGCATATCTTTGCTTACAAAAATCATGCTTGCAACAGCTTCCTTAACTGAAAGCTCTTTTTATGTGTGTGCCTTGTATATTTATTCAGTAGACAGTCTGGATTGCTCATTTTGCTGCTCAGAATGCAGTGTGCTTTTCTACTAAAACATATTATTAAAACTAAATCAGAAAGAAGCTTATTTAGTAGTCATTTCATGCACATGACTGATGGGAATACATAAATTATCAGACTAATATCTGATTAAAACTTGATTAACATGCTAATAAATTATGCTAGAAATGTTGGGGGTTTTTTAATTTCTCCACTTTTACTTAAACTTCCTAATTGACACTTCAATTATTTTGTTCTCTGAATTTTTGCCTTCCTTATGAATAACAGTTGAGATAAATTATTTCTTTGCCTGAACTTGATATGAAAAATGATCAATTATGATTATTAAAGCTCTCTAGTAATCTGTTAATTATTATTTTAAAAGTCACCTAATTTTTGTTTGTTAAGTGGAGACCATTATATTTGTTGCAGACAAAAAGCTGTTAGGTGCTCTGGAAGTCTGACTCCATAGCCAGGGCATGACACGTAGGCAGCTCAGGGGACCGCCAGCTGCAACATCCTCATGCTTTGTGCAGGGTGACACTGACTTTGGTTCATCAGCCTCACTGCTTAGGGAGATTACAGAGCAGTCTGTATCAGCTTCACGTGCTGCTCCTGCCTGTATGGAAAAATACACCCATGAATCTTGTAATGCAGACTCCTGCCCACTAGAGACTGATCTCAGCCCAATAAAGCACGCAGCTCAGGACCCTCACAGTTTAGACTTGAACTATGGTCAGAAAGGTGAGAGGCCAAGGCTTCATCCACTAAGCCATTTACCCTTTTCCTTTGTAAGGAAGATTGATTTTTAAAAAGCTATTAACCTTCAGCAATTTATCTCATCAGATCATCTTCATTTTTTTCCACCTATAATAAGGCTGTATGATATAGTTTAATTCTTCACTTCATTCAGATAGAATATCTAAAAAGAAATAGCTAAAGGGAAATAAAAACAGAAAAGAGAGAGAGAAAAATTATAAAAAACTTTGCAATGAAAATGTTATCAGGAAAACAAAAGAAACTTCAAATGCTCTCACGTGTCTTGGAAACACAACAATGAAGGATGTAAGTGTGTATACAGAGACCCCAGTTGGACAAAAACTCAGTATTTCTCAGTCTTTCATAATGAAAGGATGATGTGCCGTGCTTACCTAAGCCATTCAGAGAAGAGTCTCCTTATTTCTTGAGCTGACTCACAGTAGCATCAAGACAACCCATATTCTTTCATTTGTATATTGTCAAATAGAGATGCTCCCTCAGCAAAATAGAACAGCTCCAAGGAAATTTGGTATTGAAATTTAATGTTTTTCTGGTATTGAGAGAAATGCCTCAGTGAAGTACACAGAATGGTGGACTGTTTTGGCAACAGTGCATAAAACACTAATTTTCAATGCAACAAAGCAAGTAGGGGTTGCTTGCTAGGAACTAAATTATTTCTGGTTTAATGATTAATTTGGAGAAAGAAGAAAAACAACATGTTTTATGAATAATGTTTTTGCATTAATGACTTTAATACATCTGGCTGAACTTTGTGGGAGGGACCAATTTAAATCTTGCTTGAATATACAATGACAAAAGCAGTTCTAAGCATTTCAGGTAGAATTGGATAGTGAGTTTGCTCCTAATGAAGGTTCAAAATTATTCAGAAACTTAGGTCCCACTGACTTTCATTGAGACTTTAATTTTTAAGACTCTTAGGTTCATCCATAGAAACACGCCTTTCTTTCTTATGTGCATTTATAAAATGCAGAGCATGAACAAAATCATTAAAATAATAAAGAAACCTCCACCTCTCTGTTATCTTCAATTATCTTTGGATCAGAACAAATTTTTGACTCATTTTTAAGCAGCTCTGAATTTCAATGTCTGTTTTGGTAGTCCAACGACCACAGGATAAGCCCAGGAATTAGCTAAACCAAGCAGGTCATATCTCCTGGTTGTGTTTTCTTCTTCTTAACAAACACATTCTTAAGTTTATGTATCTGAAAACATCTGCTCTTTTTTTCTGGTACTTGGATGTTTAGTTGGTAAATGTAAGTGCTTACAGCTCCTCACTCTTTGACCAAACCATACAGCAGAAGTCTGTTTTCATTTTGCTTGTACTTAACACATCTGAGATAAAAATCTCTTTTATTTTGAGATCATATGAGTAAGCTGGCATTTGGGCAGATGAATAAAATTTGAAAAGGGTGATACTAAATGTTGCTGTAGGAGCCCTACTAAGATACTCAGAGTATCAACAAACTACTCTAGTTCCCTAGCAAATGATTCTTCGTCAACAGAAGACAGGACATAGGTAAGCAAACTCTGGAAGCAAAAAACAGGGGAAAAGTCTCCTGCAAAATAGTTCTACTTTTTTCCTTTACAAATGAAACCAATGATAAAGTAACTCTTCAGGAACTGGTTATAAATCCTCTTCATAAATATTAAACAGTATACAGTGAATAGGATTAGTAATATCTTTTGTCTAATTTGTCAATCCAGTTCTTAGTTCCCCACAGTGCTTCAGTCAAATACAAAGACAGTCTCAGTTACTTTTCCATAGATTAAGTAGCTCTTGAATTGATATTTGGTGTATGGGTTGGGACTTTGACTAGTAAACACTGTGACTGATGCTGAAGGCCAAAAAAAGGCAGCAATGAGGAATTAAAGCAATAGACTTTTGGTTGACTTGAAGGGCAAATCCTCTCTCCCCATTTGGCTGTAAAAGAGGATTCATTCTCTTAACAGAAAAGAAACCCAAAAGTATTGTTGTAACAGTCAGTGATTGCTTTAATTTTTTTCTTTCTTCTCATTGGCCTAATTTATTTTGATGTGTAAAGCTAAATTTTGTCATTTCACAACAGGAAGATGCAGAGGGCTATAGTCAGCCTTGCTGTGCCTGCTCATGCTGCTTCTGAACCCTTCTCAAAAGTCAGCTCCAAGGTAATGAAATGTAAAATTAACTGACAGAAATTTCATCAGAAGAATCTTCTCCCATGCAGCTGGAGAAGTCTGTCACAGTGACGGTGCTGTCCACTGGACTGCATAGTTCACATGGGAGCAGGAATTTCAGGTGTATTCTTCAGAACCTACAGACAACTTGTGTTCAGCTGCAGTTACACAGACACACAGAGAGGTATATGAACTAGAACTTGTCCCTCACCAGATTAGGTGGAGTGGCAGAACAATTGAGAACTCATATAGATATTCCTGCCTGGGTCTCTGCAACTGCAAGCCCCTCCTCTTTGTCATTATTCTATTGATGACCCACTGTGTAAACAGATAGGTTTATTTGCCTTACACTGATGATAACAGAGATGCATGAATAACCAGCAGAATAATGTGAAACTTATTTGAATAAAGAAACTTATTGGATTGTAACATAATACTAAAGTCATTGCTCCAGACATATTTGTAACAATTTTTTTTCCCAATCCCATTTTGGCTAACTTTTTTTGTCTTAACATGAGAATACATCACCAAAAAGAAGGAAAGATGAAAAATGTAAACACTATTTTGATACTTCATAGTTTTTACTACCTAGCCATTTAATATAGCCACCTATGTTCACTGACCTTCCCTCCAGTAGTCCTTACTTCAGTTAGCTCATTAGATCTGGTAACTGTTAAAGGTGATTGCAGTTGATTCTTTACACTATTTTTAGCATAGCCTAATATTCACATTCAAGAGTAGTCAAGAACTCACATTCATTGTTAACAAGTGATTGTTGGACTTTTTGTGGGAGCATGTAAACAAGTATTTACACGTACATCTTGTTTTAAAGGTCGTAAAATTTGGAAAGCTGTAGCAGAAGCAAAAGGAAAAAACAAGGTGAAAAAACCTACTCCGCTTTTCTAATTTATTTCTTAATTTAACATGTTTAGCTTCATTCAACAGCCAGCAAAAGCATCTGAATGCTACTGCCATTCACTAAAAACATCCCAAAAAATGCTACACATGTGCAATGTAGCATTGTGTTCAGCAGTGCTGAACTCTGAACAAAAGAAATAGGCCAAACACTCATTGGGTATTTGAAAAAAGGACTACTTATTATATAGGTGGTTTTGGACTGTGAATTTTTCCTGAAATATTTTAATGAGTCAAATCTGGTGCAAAGCAATGTAAAGAGTTAATGGCCGAAAGTCAGTTACCTAAACCCCCTTATAAATTTTACCCATGTTTTATTTATGGAAATACTGATTGCACTGAACAAATCATTATTTTTATGCAAAGACCCCAAGTGTTTGGTAGCATTTTCGTAAAACCATGTATGTCTGAATGTTTGACCAGGATAAAGGAAGAGAAAAAAAATTGGTAATATGTTGAAGTCATACGCAGCAGGTGAACTTCCAAAGATCAACAAAAAATTCTCACAGAAGATATCAAGGAAAAGGTAACATTAAAACTACTTAACCTGCAGCAATATTGTCAGGAATGTCACCCACAAGTGCTGATTAGGCTGTGACAAACAAGTTTGTCTTTACATGCACATTCTGCTACCAACAATGTCTATTTGCTTTAACTGTGGAGAGGCAGACACCCTTCCTCATGACAGGGCTGTAATTCTTCTCTTGATTTAACATGCCTGAAGAAAAATCTTTAGGCTAACACTATCTTTAGGTACATTTAGAGCAACTACAACTCACAGACTATAAATAAGTAGGAAAAAGGCCTAGTTGTAATTGTATTCATTACAAGCCAAAACAAAACAAGCACAAAGATTAAAACCCCCACAATTAATAGCAACATCATTCTCAATCCTAACTCTAAGAGTGAACAGTGTGGACAGAAAACCCACAGGATTTTGTCCCCACAAGGGACCAAAAAATCCTGTTGCCCAGTAGGGTGACTATGTAGCTACTTTCCAGTCTCCAATCTCCCAGTTTGATAGCATGCAAAACCACTCTGAAAATCTTCATTCTCTTTCTGATATATTTTTTCTCCTTGCATCTCATTAAAANTGTGAACATTTTAAATGAGCCTAAGAAATGCCATCAAAATATGATAACATTTAGCAAATGATAAATAAATATTAATATATATCACAGTATTTTCAATGATGTACTGCTGTATGAATTTTAACTTCTTTTCCAAATTGTAAAGATGGCCCACATAACAAAAGATCCAGGCAGACCTCTCTTTCAATACTTTTTATTATGATGAATCCTCTAAATATATAGTTCCTTCAGAGATTCACAGACATTTCTCTCCAACATAACCTATGCTGTTTACCAGTTTCTGTGTTTGAAATAAAACGTCCGCAGCCCAAGTCTGGTGAAGGGAGAAGAGAAATAAAATGTCGAGGAATGAGTAACTCTTGACTTCTTATCTACGTGAGCTTGCAATTAGTCCAAACCAGTTGCAAGTCTTCTGAAGAGATGAAGACCAATTCTCTTCACAGGCTGTCAACAAGGCCTCCTTACTTCCTTATATATCATCAGTGCTGTGCACAAAACCCCCCAGATACAGGTGAAGCAGGGAAGTTTATTTGTAAGCTACAGAAATACTCAGGAATAAGAACTCAAAGAATGGCCAAATGGATTCTTGCTTGCTAAGTGCCAGCTGGGATTTTCTATGGCACTCTTCTCAGAGAGTAGCAGAATTTCTCTGTCCTTCCTCTGTCTTTCAGAGTTCCTCTGATGATCTAGGCTTCTTTAATACAGCACTCACCACATTGCTCTTCTTACTTGGGAAATATACTGAGAACAAGAAAAGTGACTGGATTTCAGTCTTAGAAGTGGATTTTTAAGTGTGGAAATATAGAATATGTGATGTTTGCTTTTCTAAACTCTGATTCCCTAAAAAAATCTGAGTCCATTCAGAATACTTCCAAAGCATCTATCTTCATGACACTGGACTGCAAAGGAATAAGAATAATGAGATTTGCTTTAAACAATCTAGTACATTAGATGCCACAGTGCTGATAGACCAGCTCACAAAACCAAAATGGCAGCTTTAATGTAGTCCTGCTCTCAGGCTAATCAGTCCTGCTATCAGTGCACTATTCCAAGTACAGTCCTGTGCTGAAGTGTCTGTATTTGTTTGGGTTCTGGAGCTGACAAGGTCTGCAGGAGCTTAGGGTCTCTGGATAATGTCTGAGTAGAGCACTTGTTTGTTGGATGACTGTGAACAAATTAGACTTGAACTGTACATGGGAGTGGGGAAAATGAATAGAAGAAAAGATGAAGTCAAAGATGTCCAAGCTGAAAAACAGAGGTTGAGACAAAAAAGGGAAATGTGAACCTAAGAAAAGGAGAGAGAAGGAAGAGAACAAAGGTGACCTCAGCAGTATGTTTATTTGTCACCTTTGTTTCATAAAAGAAAAAAAAAGTATCACACAGGGCATGATTCTCCCTGTTTCTGTCCTGATTCCACTGGAGGATCCACATATAACTTTGTCATCTGTCATTGCCCTTCTTCTCTCTTTGTTTCTCTTCCTCCTCTTTTTTGATTGCAAGCCTTTGGAACCAGGATCTGGATATTGAAAGTAACTTGCAGAATACTTGGAACCCCACCATGAGGTGTCTATGAGAGATCAGGGCTAAGATAAAATAAGAAATAAATAAACCCAGCAATGCTCATATATTTTGATAAAAATCTTCTAAACCAACAATAAGTGACATTTTACTGTATCTAGCAAGTGACGGGTTGACTCTAGAAATTTAGTTAAGTAGCATACTGATTTCAAATTTCATGTACTTGATAATGTAAATGGATAAAGCTCTCTTATCACCAGGATATATTTAATGTTAGAAGTTCATACTTCATGCGGCATTTTAAGTAGAAGTTTAAAGGCCTTTATCATAATCAAAAAATCTTCTGTGCTGCAGAGTTTTGTGATGATTTGTTGCAGAAATAGCTCAGAGTGTGTAACAACCCTTAAAATGTATCACATAGTGCCCATGGGGCTGGAATCGCACACCAAGGGCAGAACAGCACAGAAGGAAAGCAGAGGTGGGATGGGACCACTGGTTATCAAGCCAGTGGTTGCATTGAAGGAAAAAAAGGCACAGGTTTCTGTGCACATTCTGGTCCCACCTCATACGTGTAAATGCTGTGGATGCATTCATTTGTCTCTGCATACATAATAAGGGAGTCATTATCATTCCCCCTTGTGGAAGAATAAATCAGTTTAACAGCACAGAGGTGAATGCAGTACAGAATACCTTCAAAAACCTTATCCTCACACTCCTGCTTTTTTCACACATTAATTCACACTCTGTCCCAGTATATGAACAAATAAACTGTTGAAGTCTAAAACAGGTTAAAATACAGAAGCTTTGAAAAAGGAACAGAATATTTTTTGTGTTCACAGTGAATAACTTGGATCCTTTCCCCTGAAACTTTATTGTGCTTTGGTATTTTATTTGGATAACAATAATCTTAGGCATATTTTGTATGAGTTCATAACCTGAAGGTTAATTACTATTCACCAGAAATGGGAACAGTGTTGTTCAGAGAGTTCTATAACTCTCTATATAGCAATAACCTGAAGAGTCACTACATAAAAATGGTGTTGCAAATGCAAATGGTGTTGACTCCCTACAATCTCCAAGATAATTCTTAACCTACTGTCAAAGTTATATTTTATAGAGGAAACATGGTTTATATTAACAGAAACTGGATTTAAAATTTGAATATAATTTGAAGATGACTTTTATTATTTTTCATCACTCATAAGTGCATTAAGATATATTCATTATGCTTGGAGAATTCAAGCTTTCCATCATGAAGTTAATTTGAATTTTCAAAAAGACCAGAGGATTAAATAAAACCTGAAACAAATTTAAAATATAGTATTACACTAATACAATTAAATTTTCTATATAATTCTGAATAATTTTCATCATCAGCTTCCCAATGACCTAGTAATTTCCTAAACTGGACCTCCCTGAGGATGCTGAATAATGTCACACCACCTGTCCCTACTAAGAGGTGTCTGATACTGTGGTGTTTGTAACTCCTTTTCAAGTAGTTGTAGAGTGCTTCTTTGAGACTGTCCTTCTTCACCCCCAGACATAGCTCTTTCTCCTGCTCCTAAGAGAACACACTCTCTAGGCCCTGACCACCTTGTTGATGCTTTCCTGGGCTCACCACTATTTCTCAGCCCAGAGAGACTGTGAAGGTTATCCAGATTCACTAGGTAATGACATAGTTTACCCAATTTACTGCCCTCAACCCTGTTTTGAGTGAGAGTTTGAATCAAATGACTTCTCCACAACTCGTCAAGGACTATATGACTCACAGCATGTCCAATAATTTTTCATTGCAAATGTTTTCCTTTCTTTTTAGACAAATCAAACCAATTATGTAGGTGCTAGTAAGAAAACCAGATGTCCACTGTGTGTATAAATCACATAAACATTTGGGTGCAAATATTTTTGGTTTTACTGAGGCATAAAAGTGTGTTGGAAAGGAATTGCAAGCTGATTTAGTTGACACTAGAATATTACCAAAGTTCTGAAACTTTTTGTCTTTTTAACAGCAATTAATATATGTATTAATGGAAAAGTAAGTATGTGTCTTGTATTTCTTCAAAACACTGATTTTAATTTAACATGAAGTTATCAGAGAAGTGAACCAATTAAATCTATTTTCATTGTTTTTAAGAGCATGGAAAGATACTTTTCTCTCATATTAGTGTAAGCAACTGCACCTTGTATTATGCAAACCCAGATAGTTATATCTCATGTGTTTTCCTTACTGAGAGACAAAAAGACAAATCGTCCCCCTAAGTTCTCGGTGAAACTTTGATAATGAAAATGTTATTCAAAGTGCATTGAAAGGAAACAAAACTTACTAAAATTTTCAGTAACTTGATGAATGTTAAATGCTAATATGCAGCTAACTTCTTCTAAAAGCTGCTTATAATTGGCTAACAAACCATATTCTCCTGGAAGAAACATTCGTATATCTATGACTGCAGATAGGCTGGCTATGCCAGTATATCTGTTGTAAATATTGCAGTAGAAGATATTACCTTATTAGAAATAAGTATTTATAGAAGTGCACAACTAAAGTGGAAATCTCTTTTAGGATAAAATCCTGAAGAATTTTATTTGAAATCCATAAAGAATTTTAATTTCTATATAAAGTGTTTACAGATTTACAACAAAATAGTAATGTAAGTAAAACTTCATGTGTGGTTTAGGAATATTTATTCTGTATGCTTTTATGTAGATAAATAAAATTGGTTATAAGCCAAAGATCCAACTACACAAGTGGAGAGAGCAACAGAAAAGTTTGCATAGCTGAGTCAATAAAGCACGTTTGGAAAAATTACACAGGTGTAAAAGAACAAATGTGTTTACAGACCATCCTCTTATAGAGAAATAATGATTTCCCTTTTTGAAAACATCACATGCTAGATTTTCATGTGCAGCATTAATGAAGAGTCTTTATACAATTCCAGTGAGGTGTATTCTAATTTGAGAAGTCAAGATACAGTTGCCCTGGAGCTAAATATTCCCAAGGTAGAATGTGAGGGAAATATTGCTTCATGGGCAAAACTTTGTGATCTCACTGTTATCTTGTCCTTATGAGCCTTGTGAGGAGCTGCTGAGGTCACTTGGTCTGTTCAGCCTGGAGAAGAGGAGACTGAGAGACCTCACTGCAGTTGCAGGTTCCTCATGAGGGGAAGAGGAGGGGCAGGTACCAATCTCTTCAGTCTCCTGAGCAGTGGCAAGACTTGAGGAACTGGCATGAAGCTGAGTCAGGGAAGGTTTAGGTTAGACACTGGGAAAAGTTTTTATTTTCTTTTTAAATTTAGAATAAAAATATTGCCAAAAGATTGTTGAATGCTTATTCAGTCCACAGGCAAAAGACGGTATCTGTCTGTGTTAACAGTGACAGTTTTAAACAAATACCCTTTCACAATACTAAATTATTTGAGATAAGACCTTAATAAAATAACAATAGTAAAAAAGTCAAAATGCATTATTGGTTAGGATGCACTTGATAATTTGGAGACATATTGTATATCTAATTTCTTATATTTTTTTCAAGTGCCCAGAAATATGCACGAATGTCTTGCTTCAAACACTGCACTTCTTTTTTGCTTGATATATATGCAAAGCTCAAGGATTATCCAATAAAGAACATCCTTGATGGCCTTTATCAAGGGTAATAAAGGTCATGAAGGCTGTCCTTTACACAGACTGCGTCTGAATTTTTTCTAGAATATTAAGACACATATCAATATGGGCTATCATTCAACCTTGAGGTGCAGTTAAAATAGAAAAATGATGAGCAGTACTTGGTAGCTACTTATTTTACTGAACTGGTCTGTTTAAAACAGAGCATGAGATTCAGGGCAACAGAGAGTTGTGTGGCAAGGTAGTATCTCCTGAACTCCAGTGGGAGGTAAGTCAGACTAGTCAGAATAAACACAAGTTTTAATTTCCCATAGCACAAAGATCATGTCCTCAGAGATTTAGGTTTTCTTCTACAGAAAATAAAGGAATTTCATCTTTCAAGCCTAGCAACGAGTAATCTCTCCCTAAGGAGCCGCTGCTTACATAGATGCAAAGGTTTTGTACGTAATATTGGTATGTGTATCACTTGTAAAGTCGCAAAAAATACACTGAAAAAACATAACAAATTATATAAATCCCACTTGGCCTGGTAAAAATCTCAAGCCTGTGCAAGTGACACCATTGTTCAAGTCTGGTGAGGTTATAAAAGGAATGCCTGGAAGTGTCACATGATTAAATCAAGCTTGTGACTACACAGCTGGGAATCTTTTATCTTTACCCACTTTTGATTAGGCCTATATCTTTTTATTCATAACATCATAACATATGATTGTATTGCCCCCAAATATCTAGTACTGCATACAGACCAGACTGGTTCCAAAGAGATGAGAGCCCAGTTTCTTGCTCTATACAGCCCAAAGATATCTTCAGAACTCAGAAGATCTCAAGACGAAATTTACTTTTAACAAGACATCATTGGAGACCAGTGCAATTTTACGAGATATCTTAGAACAATACTCAGAATATTTCATCGTCCTCATGCTCAAAGTTACATTATTTACCACCCTGACCATAGTTTTAGGTTTAAAACCCAACAGAATAGGAATTCCACAATGATACCAAAACAACCCTGTTTTTTTTAGCATATCAGCAGGTAAAAAATCACACAGAAAAGGGTTTTCTCTTCCACTCTCTTATCAGCAAGGATTTGTGTAGCAGGTCACCACTTGACCACCTTCCCTGTCAGCAGCAAAGAGACCAACACCTTTATTCCACACAACTAAATCATGCAAACCTTTGTTCTAATCAGGAAGGGTTGTAGTTAGCCTTTATCTAAAGACACGACGGTGAATGGTGCTTGTATTGATGAAATAATGACTCATTTTACTTTGTGCCTTACCAACATCACAAACCTTTCAGCATCCTATCCTATGACTATGTTCTTCTCATAGACATGAAGTAGGTATTTATTTACTTTGTATTTTTTTGCAGTCAAATTTTCATTCAATCAATGGTGCTGCTTGGGTCCAGGAGCCAGACATGCATTTCTCTTGGCCTTGAAACACTTAATATGAATACATCTATTTCTCTGTAATTTTATCTCCTTTGAAGGAGTGTTGTAAAGAGTAATTACAATTTTTAAAGTACTTTACAAATGTGATCCTAGAAGGAAAAGAGTCAAGTGAATGAGACATGGGAATGGAGACTCACCAAGAATGAAGCTACTGAGTCACCTGCACAGCTATAAACCTCACCTTAAAGAGAAAACAGAATTAGTTACAAAAGGATAAAAGAGCTAATTAGCAGATTAAATATTATTTAATTCAACAGATGTATTCAATAGATGCAAACACAAATTAAGGAATATACACATATCGTCAAATTGGCGCATGTAATTACCAGAGACAAAGCTTCTGTGCTCCTATCTGCTTCTTACTATGTCTCAATTTTGGCTCTAAAACCCTCAAGCAGCATATTTTCAGCAGGAGAAAATGTTTACTTTCACAAAACATTCTGAATTAGTTTTTTGTTTTTTTTGGGTTCTTCCCTTCCTGCAAATTTTTAGCTAATAAAGACTTCAAAAGCTCTCATCATCCATCCATACACCCACATTTCCAAGCAGTATATGTTCTCCAACAGCAAAGAAAGACTACACCTGACCCAAAGACAAGCACAACATGCCTAGCAAGTGTGAAGCTATTTTCCACTTGCTATGTCCGGCACAAGCACAAAGAAGGAATTTGCCTACCAAAAGACACTTAGTTATACTTTCTATAAATTTCTCTATAGCTATAAAATAGCTGAACTTCCCCACCCAGCTCTTTAAATGAACAGTTGCTTTAACTAATCTTTGCAATATATTTTCCCAGGTTCTTTAGTTCTTTAGTTTAGTGAGCATGTCTGATTTTAGCAGAACCTTTGGCTGTTTCTGCTCTAAGCTTAAGAACCTCAAAGAAACAAGGAGATGCAAACAGGACTGACAGGTATGTGACTAAGTCATGATCCCCTAAGGCCCTCTTAACTAATGGGAAAGTATAATAGAAGTTATTGTTAGGATCCTAAAATCAGAACCTGGATGCCAGTTTCACATCTATATATTTAGGTAGTTTTGAATCATAATGATTTTATTTATGCAAGCCCAGCTCAGATTCAGAAATCAATGCTTCTCTCTGGCTGAGCTCCCAAAAGAATTTTATTCCGTAAGTTTTCTTACAGTTTGACTTAGCCTGACTTGCTTTTACACATCTGATTCTCTTAATATATGCACAGGAAAGAAGGGAGTAATGCCTCATTTTTAAGATCTTGGTGGCTGCAGGCTGGGAAGTAGAAGACCTAGATTTCATTCCCTCTTCTCATGGAGAATGGGATGAGTGTTTTTCCCTTGGAAGAGACCTGGATTTTGATCACTCTCATGTTTTTGACATGAAATACTAATTAGATTAAATACATGTACTGATTTCAAATTAGTAAAAGTGTGGGAACCTCTCCCAATAAAATGGCAGAATGTTTTCTTACATTCTCTCTAATTTTTAATTTCAGGTTTCAAGATGGTATTTCTGTTCAGACATACAAACTACATGCCTGTTCCTAATAACCTTAAACTGCATTGGATAAATGCCTATGAAAAAATCAGGTATCATATCTCTCTTTTTAGATATTTTCTTAACTCAATATCCAATCTTACAGGCTATGTTTGAAAATATTGTTCTTCACTTTTCCTCAAGTATTCTGTGCTCTAAGAAATGAAGTAAAATGTTTTGAGCTCATAAGAAACTGTCAGATCTCCTGAACTAAGAAATGAAAACAAAACTATTAAACAGAAAAGCCAAAACCTATAAGTGTCTTACAAGCTAATAAAAGGGAAAATGCAGCAAACAACACAAAGCCTAAAAATAGCCACCACAGGGCTCGGGTTCCTTGGCGTTGTGGGTTTTAAAGGTCCAGGCTCCTGAATGCAAGCAGGTGAAAATACTTACAGAAGTGTGGACACAGCCTTCAATACAATAAAAGCCTTTCCTTTCTGGAGGAAGCCTGTGTTTCTGTATGCAATGTGCAGCTGGGGTATCTCAGCACTGCCAAACCTGAATTTTAGAAACATGTTAATTCAAATGTTAAAACAGTCTGTTAAAGTTTTGAGAACTTTGTTTTACCATTTTTTCCTTAATATATTATTATATGCATAGGTCTCAGGCTTCTATGACAAATTCAGTACTTGGAAGACTAACTTTATTTTCCTCTATATACCCTGCTTAATATTGGTTCCTCATTCACATTGTAATATCTATTGCTAAGCCATACACCAAAATATTGTAAAAATCTTGTTATTGTTATTACATAGGGCTCCTGAAGAAAGAAATATTTTACAAATGTATCATAGATTATTGACCTATTTCTAAATTATATTTTCACTTACTAATAATTAATGTAACAGAGTGAGCAATTGAGTAAAAGGTTATATCTATAAAATTATTAAAAAGGATTAAATTATGCCCAGCAGCTACTAGTGAAAATGCACCCAGCCATGACTATCTATGCTGCGGTTGTACTGTCTCAGGTGGAAATTGCATATTAATGTGGCCCATTTAGTTTATGCTATAGACTTCTCTGAAGAAGGAACAGTGAGCTGACTAAGATAAAGTACTAATGAAACATAATAAAATGGGGATGTTGATATTGAGAAACTAATGGCAATTTTGTACTTCTGCTGCTTTAAGTACACTATTGTTAATTACTAATTTTAATTTTTTCAATTAGTAAATACTCTAGTAATGTCAAATAATTTTTCCCCTAAAAGACAAAAGGAAAAATGACATTCCATTTAGTAAACACACTTTCATCAGAAAAAAATCAATTTTAAAATCAAGTATCTTTCAACAGCTTTTGCCCTTCTATAACTTTACCTGACATTAATACTCATTTTATTCTATATTGTATATCTTATCAGATCATCTAAGGACCTGTCTAAGCTTAGAGACTACAGTTCCTATATTAAAACTCTATATTAAAAGGAAATAGTTTATTATTATTGGTTTGATTTTTAATCAAAATTGAGGATCTCTTTTGTTTAATGACTTTTGCTACTGATTGATCCTTAAATCTTTGCTGAAGCCCAGAATCTAAGGGTACTTAATACAGGGCTTGTTTTAGGGCTGGAATACACATAGTAATACTCCAGAAAAATCTGTCCTGTTCATGCACTAACCAATGGATTTTTTGATTTTTCTTTATATAGAAACACACAGAAAACTAAAAACTAAAAATACAAGATTTAATTCAAGAATTGTCTATAATTCTTTCAATTATCATACTTTCCATTTCTCATCATCCTGAAGTTTTATCCACACAGTAATTAAAAATGATTTTCCCCCCTCCACTGACAAGTCTTCGATTTTGGTATGACAACTCTTGTTTTATAATGAGGTGAAAGGATATTACTGGTAAAGAAAAATGGACTTCTCTGCTTGCTAACGACTGTCAAGTATTATACTCCGTTGAACATACTGTCTTATTGGGAAGAAAATAGTCATATGGAGTTCCAAATGTGTACTGGCATGTTTATTTTTGTAATACAAACAACCATGAATTTAAGGTGACTTTTTCTGAAATTAAAAAGAGAAAAGACTCCTTGTCTCAAACACTGGCTATTTCTTCCAGTAACTTTAGCAGTTTTTAAGGAGCTGTGAACCAAAATCACAAACATGGAATTATCTTTTTGGCATCTTTACTGCCCAGTTAGGAAAGGGAGGATAAGCTCTGATGAAAGTTATGTCCTGTGTTTTGAAGGCTAAACCTCTAGACTGGAGGTTAAGTGTCCATCTGTGTCACTTATGAAGTACATATGTAGAATCTGGATTTCTTATTTAAACAGCATTTTCTTGGCTTCAAGTGGTGTTAATTTTCTGTTGCTTCCTTCTTCATTTGGTATGTAAAATCTGCATAACTCTCATCTCACACCAGCGACTCCTTCAGATGACCTGGCTTCATTCTTGCAATATATTTAGACCATTTGTTCACAAAGGATTTTGTGGCATCTCTAGGTGGAATAAAAATAATTTAGGTGTTCCTAAAGTAAAAGGATGAAGGCCAGTTTACAGAATGTTCTGCTACTCGACCTTCATAGTTATAACTTCCACTATGGAAAGACTTTCCATTCTCTGGCCTTTGGAAATGCCTACCTTTAGTTTGTTCCTGATTCATTTCCTGCAGCTCTTTAAATACAGCCAGCTGTGTGTGTGCTGGTGAGGGTCAGTATTATTTAAGAATTGTTTCAGAGACTTCCTGTCCCTGAATTCTGTAAGAGGGAAAAAGTCCTGTTTTTCTGTTTGGTATCAGGGTTGTTTTTTTTTTTTTTGTTTTTTTTGGGTTTTTTTTGGTTTTTTTTTTAATTTTATTTTTTATTTTCCTTAGGTGTGTACATTTCTCCCTAAGTAAAAACAAGTCCCTGGGGGAAAAGCTTCTGTAAATGACTGATAACAAAGTAACAAATGAGTAACAAAGGAAGTACAGAATCAAAGCATCTAGTTTTTTAGCCAGTTAAATCCCTCCATGTCTAGGGCATCAAAGAATCTGAAGTCTATGTATAAGAACTACAGGAAATTAAATGTATTCTTTACATAGTTTCATAAAGAAAAAGATGTTCTCATAAGGAATATTAGAGATTATCTGATTCTGTGAGGCTTAATTTATCCACTGTTATGTTGCCACAGAGTATGAAACTACAATGACAGCAATAAAAGAAAAATCCAAGAGCTTTGAGACCTTGTTTCTCTATTTGCTTTCAATAATAATTCAGGCTTCATGTCAAAATAATGATAAGTATTCCCACAAAGATGAACTATTAGTGATGGGACTTTGTTTCTTAGTTTCTTATCACATCAAAAAGGGTAAGTCTTTAATTATTTTATTAAATATTCATTTTGGTGGCTGTGAAAATATTAAAAAACAAAAATGTATTATACAAATGGGTTTATAGCTTACTCTGTCTCAAGGCAAATCCAGCCATAAAACACATTCCCTCTTGATTAATATCTCAGCAGTGTTTACTACTCTTCAACTGCTAGTACAATGTTTATTCTGTTCATTATACTGTTTCCTGTATCACTGTGGTGTTTATTGTTCTTCTGTGTATTTTTGACCTCTAAAGTTTTATCTGCAGCTCTGCTATTAAATTCACGCTTTCTTTTATTTGAATGTGGATACACCCTGCTTGTATATTACTGAATTTTTCAAACCTTTAACATAAAACTATCCTAATGTTGATTGGTAACACAAAGTCAGAAGAGTTAAAGTAAGAGCCTTGGAAAGAGCCTTTACTCTCAGTGTGGTTTGTACAGTACCAGGAATGCTGGACCCAGATGGAATTCACCTGTTAAAAAGGTGTAAAACTATTTTAGACTGTGATTGAGAGGGTTTTTAATCTAGGTATGAAGTGGGAAGGGGATAAAACCAAGATAATCAGAGATGAACCAAGGGACAGCATGTCAAGTTTGGGGGTGAAATCAATAATCCAACTGAAGTGCATCTTCCATTTGCTGATTCTGAATTGTGCTACTCACTCTGGAACACACAGTCTTATGGGGACAAGCCAAGGACTCCTAAGGAAATAAAAGTCAACAGGGAAACACCAGAAGATTATCTCAAAAGAAATTAAGGTGTGTTCCTCTAGGACAGTAACTTGGCCTGTGACCCAGCTGAGGTGCCTTTAAAACAATGCATGCAGCTTGGGCAACAAACAGGAGGAGTTGGAAGCCCAGGGACCACTGGAAATTTGTGTTCTTCTTGCCATTGCTGAAACTTGGTGGAGTGAGTCCCATGACAGGAGGGTGGCTATTGATGGTTACAGGCTGTTCAGAACAGACTGAGAAGCAAGGAGAGACGGAGGCATTGACATCCCTCTACATCAAGAGGTGGACTGGGTGTGGAGAGCTCTCCTTGAAGAAGAGATGAGCAAGTCAAAAGCTTGTGGATAAGAATCAAGAGATTGAGGTAACAAAGGAAAGTGAGTAGTTGGTATCTACTTCAGGCTGCCTGACCACTAAAAGAGAAGTCCACTGCTTGGACCTGGCTTGATTAAAGAAATGGCAAAACTCAATATGGGGACTGAAGATTTTAGAGAATTACATCAGTATTTGTAATTTGAATAGTCAAAAATAAGATTGAAAAAGAAGAAAAGAAATGGCTGCAGACCACATTTTTTGTGCAAGTCGAGAAGTACATCTATGTCATAGGTATCCAGAAAACAACAAACAAATGAGACATGAGAAGTAAGATTTATAAACTATTTTTTTTTTCCTGAGCCTAAGACTAATTATTCAATTCCCTATGAACCTGCAAGTTACTGGTATTCTACAGTCACTTCAATGACACCCCAGACAGCCTTCACATCAGGGATGTGGACTGCACCACCACAGGCTCTCCCTGGTGAAAGCAGTGGTTTTTCTTTTCAGAGAGTCTCAAACTGTTTGTGAACCAAACACATTTGGTCAGGTAAGAAGCCAAAATGTCATCTGATATAAATTCATTGAAAGATGTGTAACTGAGTTGGGAAGAGCCGGAGCTCTAACAATAACAAACAGCTGATTAACTAGTTTTCCTCTAAATTTCTAGGTAATGTAGAAACTGCCTGCTCCATACCTGAGGGAAATTCCCAGAAATCATGCAAGGTCCACAGAAGTCCTTCCTTGGCTTAAGTGGTACTGTGTTGAACCCAAGATGTTTCACGTGAAAGCAAACAGTTTTTAGTGATCAGCTCTATTCCCAAATGAGTGAAATCAATAGTATTTTGGAATGCATCCCTATCCCTTTAAGTTCAGAACTGGATTGCCTTTCTTTTTCTTATGATTTTAAATATCACTTTAAAAATACATTTTAGGTAGTATTATTTTATAGTGTTTTCACCTACTTATCTTTCAGCTGTAAATACACATTTAGGTGATAACTGGGAAAGATTCAAACATACGTTTATCCAGATTGGATTTCAACTTCTCTCTCAGTTGGTAACACCTTTTTAGTAGTGACCTCTTCCAGCAGATGTCATTATGTTGTAAGCAGCAAACAGAAAGCAGACAAAGCAGGAAGAAAAACAGGAGCACCAGAAAATGCTTAGTGCTCTTAATAATTGAATGTGTGTGTATGGAAGGAGTTGCACAGTAAACAAAAACATTAGGTAATCTCTTATTTTTCACACTCTTGCTCAAAATATATTTAAAACACATTTTCAAATCTTGCAACATCAAAATGACAAATCTTAAAATGCAAAACTACCTCTAAGTTTAAAGTGTGCGTTTGAGCTCCCATTAGGTATCTCATTATTTCCTTATATTATACATATGGATTAGCTTCAATATTATTAAAATTTGACATTGCTGAGATGGAGTACATCTTTTGCTTCCTAATAAACAAATGCTATTAAAGTTTTTCAGAAGGAAAGACAATATAGCCTGAATTTCTTGACTGTGGGAATTACTCAGTTTCAGTGAGAACAGCAAGCTTGACACATTCCGTTATTTCTGAAGTATGATACTCCTTAAGTGCAAGTATTGTGGGACACATAGTCAGATACAATTATACTGACTATATTGGTCTGAATTCTCATGTGTGAGGTGGTTCTAATCTACAGTCATGTCCTAATTCAGGAGAGGAAGTTGTTTACTGTGGTGTGTTTGTAGACTTTCCTGCCCCTCAGCAGATCTCAGTGATGACTATATGATTTCACCTCAGAGATGACTATACACTTTCTATAACAACCAACCACCCACTGAGCACCCATAATTGCCAAACAAATCAGAGTATGTTAAAGTATCCCAAAACATGAGTACTGCACTTGTATTTCAGCTGCAGTAGTTTATGTTGTGAGAAGATGATCCTTCACGGTGGAGACAGGAACATCTAGAAGAGGAGCAATATCAACAAATGAGGGAACTGGAAGCATGACTGTCATCCAAAATTAAGCCATTGACACTTGTGAATATACAGCCAGACCCTAACTGTTACTAGCTGTTGTCGTATTGCAGTAGTGCTCTTGGATGCCAGAGATTAGCATTCCCATGGCCAAGTGCATGAAATGAGAACTTGTAGGAAGCTGTGGTCCAAGTGAATGGCTGCTGTGCCTAATAGCGATTTCACAGAATGCTGCAGGCTTTCTGCACAGCAGTTCTTAACTCTCCAAATTCCAGAATAAACAGGGTTATTACAGTCACTTAAAGAGTTACAAAGAATTTCTCTCTGACACAAGCACATACAAGACTCTTCACAAACAATAGCACAATTTACTGAAGCACCAATTTTCTGCAGTATTGTTGAACGCATATTGTAAAGATCAGAAAATCCATTTTATCCTCAAAAGGTGAGTTCTATTATTTTAAGAAAATAAGTTACTCTTTCAGCCCCTTCTTCAATGAAAAATGAAATACACCATTAATTATACACCCATGTGTAATGGTGGCCTTTTTGTTTCCTTATGCTCTATTTTGGAGACTTGTTGGCTTTTAATCCCAGCAGGAGAAATATATATACATGTATCTCAGCATCTGGTTTTTTTACATTCTTATTGTAAAATTTCAAAAGGCTTTAAAAGTGCTTAATTGCAGTGATGATCAATCTGTCATAGAAGTGCCCCTGGGAATAACTTGACCATCAAATACTAATGGATAGCGGAGATTGAGCTGAGCCAGAAGTAAGTAACTCAACAGCAGGAAGAATGTGGACTCTGCTCTTGACTTTCACTATCTCTGACACAATAACTGAATCTCAGCATTTTTTTGTTAACCATGTGAAGACATGGTAGCTCAAACCACACTTCAAGAGGATGCAGCAATGGTTTAAACAACTTGCTTGGCTTCAGCTGAAAAAGCCTAAGCAGTGGTCATGTAAGCAGAGATCATGGCTCAGACCAGCTGTGATAACTAGCAGCTGAGAAAGAGAATTCCTGAAAACAAATGAGCTAGGTATAGATAAGGAGATTAAAGATGGGTATACAGGCTACACACAAGTGAGGAGCTGCAGAGAGAGAATCAGCATGGGCTAACACACCTGGGGAATAATGCGGTAACGACGCACTCGTCAACACGCTCTGCAGATGAAGAACAGACTGGCTGACAAAGGCCCAGATACAAAATTGTCCATCAGCATTTGTAACACTTAATTTTTTTTTAGTTTTGTAAGATTCAGGAGGATGATATATTGTATCATCCCACACCACTCTGACAAACCTGTTATCAGTCATGCTCTTCAAAGAGAGAATAAAAAAGCTTTTCAGCCTTTCATAAGCAGATGACTCCTCTGGTGTTAAGGTAGGAATGTGGAAGTGTTAGATCTCTTTTGGTATGCAAAAGGAAGGTTGGAAAAAATTACCAATATAAGGACTCACCTGAAATCAAGTTATAGCCAAACATACTAGTGTTTTCAGAGTAGGCTAGATAAAGACTACTATAATTCACCAGAGGTTTGGAAACCTTTTCTTATGAAATGGAAAGAAGTGTTTATCTGCAATTAATACCTTTAGACACATGAGCAGTCATAAAATTTTATTCCAGAAGGTCAGCAACACTATATATTCAATTAATTCTCTCAAACTATATTATTATGCCTACATTATTAGAAAGCTACTCTTGACAATGACTGTGACATCATCAGTCAATGAAAGAAAACATAAGTTTTTGGGTCAGTTTTCTCCTTTGTTTCTACATAATATTAAAAAAAAAAAATCCACACATTTTTCCTACAGTCTTGAAATTATTCCTCTTGAGTCCTTTTTCTCACTTCAAGTTTAAGTAAGCAAAGGTATGCACTAAAGTAATTACACGTGTCCATATTAAAATTCACTATAATGCATCTGTCCAATCTCTTCTCTTTTCCTGCAGTTTTTTTTCAAAGTATGCCTTTAAACTTGCTTTACCATTAGCATAAGAAAATGACTAACAAAATATGCACCAACACTTAATCTTAGGTGACTGAATTTACTGCACACTTATGGAACCTGTACTGAAGCGTTTTCTGCTTTGAGCCCATTGGGTTTCTTGTGCTGGTGTGTGTATTCCACCCACACACCCTGAACACTGTTCCCCCACTAAGAGAAATCATGAAACACACTTCATAGCCAGCAAATAAGGGAGTACTCAGAATAACATAATTGTGATTTCACAACATAGATTTTAAGTCTCATTTGAAATGGATGTGGTGCACACTTAATACTCCCTAAATTCTATCATCTCTCTCAAAAAATTCCTCTGCTCTTTTAATTTTTAGCTGTCATGCATTAGTAAATAAGTGAGAACGCTTGTGCCTTTTCTCTACTGAGATGCATACAAAATGCCTACTCTGACTGCCAATATTGTAAAGTGATTTTCATTGTGTGTTTTACGGAACTGTTAGATATGTTGGATGAAATCATGGTCTCCTTTGAAGTTAAGGAGAGCATTACTGTTGACTTAATGAGACCGAGATTTCTTTTATGTTCAAAGTTAAGCAATGTTATTCACTTTCTTTTTCATTAAAATATACTGCAGAAAGTTAAAAAGTAAATCAGTACTTTCAGTGTTGCATCCACAACATCTAAAGGCCTAAAAATGTCAGTAATTCAAAAATCCCCATAAATGGCTTTGAATGCCAGACACAAAGTTAGAATTTGTATGAAGCCAGAAATATATGAAAGCACTTTTTCCTGGCACCAAGTTTGAGTTGGATTACCAAATCCTTATTAAAAAATTCTATAGAATTTATTTAAAATTAAAATCTATCTTTTTATAAACTACTTACTTTCAGGAAATAAAGAAAAAATGAAACAGGATTTCTGATAAAATATTATGCCAAAGGATTAAAAAATTAGACAAAAAGATCTAGGTTTTTACTAAAGACTATCAGCTTTTACATTGATTTCTAGGAAGTACATGCAATGTACTATGTTACATAGGGTGTATGTGATTACATATGAGATATAAGGAACACCCCATACTGAGTTATAGCTGTTGAAAACTAGAATTTATATACTTCACATATAAAAGTAGCATTTTAAAAGAAATTACTTCATATTTCAGGACATTATAGAGGGTATTTGTGTTATGAACATGTTTAGACATATTCTGAGGTCATTCTTCACATCTCATTTCTGGAATGAATATTGTAAAGCATTTCTTTCAGTAGGAGTTTATCTATTTTTAAGAGGTAGGAATATGTGGACACCATCACTACAGACTCAGACCCTAAACATCGATTAGGCAATTTTTTAATGGAAAATCAGGATTAAGTAGGTAATTGTCGTTTACATGTCTTATTGTGGCTTAGTATCTGTATGACAAGGTCATGAATGAGGCTGAAATAATTACACAAAGCTGAAAGATGGTAAAACAAATATTTGACACTTTAATACAATGTTTTTCCCCATTACTAAATAGGTATTACA
>WEIU01010148.1:2324-18502 GCA_013389925.1 Aegithalos caudatus
TGGAAGAGACCTATTCCTAAATGACTGCAGTACCTGGCTTCTAAAAATACTGATTCTTCTCATAAATAGTGTAACCAGTTTGCTGGGAAACCAGAAGTGCTGGGATACTTCAGCACTTTTCCTATATTGTCACACTTTGTGATACCATAGTAAAAGCTGTATGTGTCCCCATCCTTATAGAAAAATTGTGTTAAACTCTTGGCTTTCAAAATTTACCTGAGATGCGGGAATAAAATGTAACAGAAACAGGCCACAGACAAAGAGGAAATGCTTGCCAGTTTTCCAAATACCTGTGTAACTCTAAGTTATCAAAAATATTTTTAAAAGACTTATTGTTTTCATTCACAGTTAAAAAACAAGCTTCATCTTAAGAGCCTCTTGAGCCATAGCAACAGTCCTCTGAGGAAAAGAAACACCGCACAAGTCAATCTAAAAATACAGCCAAACAATAAAGATAGATCCCTCAACAATAACTATTAAGGAGATACTACTGGCTATGAAAAATTATACATTCAGAAAATAGCTACTATGTTTTATATACCAATAGCTGACAAATCATTAACTCCTACTTTCAGATGCACTTCAGCATGTCTCAATATTCTAAAATGTTTTTCAATATTTATAAAAGAGAAGAAAACTCATAAAATACAAAAGCAATTGTTTAAGTCACTAAATAAGCATATGAATTTTATTCCTTTTAAAATCAAAATATTAATTCTTCTTAAAATTTCTTTACTTTGTATTGTCTATTACTTTATCCCTATCATTATCTGGTGCATCAAAATCTCTAGCATGTGCAGTTCCTCTCTTTGTTTTTAACATTCTGAATCAGGAAAGGGGGACAGGGAAATATTATTATGACATCCCCCAAAAGAAAAACCTAAGCAAACAAACAAAAAATACAGTAATTACTTTCTTCTACACTGTATTAAGATGTCTTCCACAGCTGAATATATGCTAAACTCCTGGCATGATCAAGTTGGTCTTTACTGACACAGACTGTACCAATTTTCTTTGTGAATAAAGAAGTTAGGACTGTATTCTGATTGTAGTTCATAATTAAAACTGATAGAGCATTTTTCTAGTAGCTTTTGTAAACATCTCATGTAACAAATCACTGCATCTTGAATTCCATCTCATTTCCTCGAAAAAACTTATTTCTCACTGAAAAAAATACTTGATAAATACAAGAAGGGAATTGATTCTGAGAGATCTACTGTTAATTGAACCATGTGAACTACTTGTTTTATCACTGAGAAAATGTGGATTGTTCAATACAGGTTAATGGTAAATTTTGTTTACATTACTGTTGCCTTGCAGTGCAACTCTAGATTTGGCATCACTTCTACACAGAAATATACTGATGCATTATAAGCACAGATAAATATATAAAACCAAGCAGAAGTGCTATCTCAGCCACAAAGTCACATCATACCTTTTCATGCACTGTCATGCAGCTGGCTGCATCCTTCTGGAGAATTTCAGTCACTCCATTAGAAAGCCGTTCATACTTGAGCTTAGGTTCTTCTTCACTCTCATCTTCCTAAATTTTTAGGAGTGTAAGAAAAAGGGAGCCGGAGAGAAAAAAAAAAAACAAAAATATTTAGAAGTTTATTTTAGATAAAAACAAATTAAAAGATATCCCAAAACTATCACACAGCAACAGGCGAAGATGGATCACTGCGATCTCTTCACAACAGCCATTACAATAAAAAGCCAAACTTTCACAGTTTAATCATCTGAAGGGGTTTGGGCTGTGCCTTTTCTGTTACTGGTTTTTCTTTTTAATCCAAAGTTCTGGGTGCAAAGATTGTATAGCAGCATGTCAATTCAGCTGTAAGAGGCACTTACTTGATATCTAAAAAGCAGGAAAAAATGTGCACATGTACTTTGTTACGTAAAGTTAGTCATTTGCAATTTAGAAGTAAAATACAAAAAGGATGGATATCATAATGAATGATGACAAAATAAACTGTGCCACTTTAGCCACAATGAACCGAAAGCTGAAGCATGCATGTTACAAGAAACTTCATGACCTTAACAAGATGCTGCACCTCTGTAGGAAGGATAGAGGCAAAATGCTGTGAACAAAAATAAGAAGAATCCGCTAGGAATAAGTTAATTGTATAAAATCCACCAATGGGTTTATGGTTAAAAAAAATTACTACAAATATGTTTTCTGGGAAAAGGATCTGGACACAGTACATTCCAATGAATCATTTTTATCTTCTGTACATTAGGATCTTTTTCTGTTAAATATTGAAGCTTTCTTTTTCTTTCTTTTCAAGCATGTTAGGTATTATCACCCAATCACTACTTAAATGCAAGGAAAGATCCTGGGGCAAGGAGTGAAGAGAAAGGAAACGAAGCTAAAAAACTGAAAAACAAGCAGCAAATTTACTGTTCAAAGAAGACCCAATATGTTTATCACTTAGGAAAAGAAAATCCTAGTTGCAAAACACGTCTTTGGTCACAGGCATCTATCTTTAACAGTCAGTCTACAGAAGTACAAGGCCAGAGAGATTCCATAGGCTTCAGTAAGCCTCAGGTAATCTTATACATGCGGAGACATACACAAAGCCTTATATATCCCTTGGTCCTCAATGGGAAACAGTATACCTGCAATAATATTGTCTTATACTCACTAATCACCATAATGAATATATCAACACTGAGTATGTTTTTCCACATAAAACCTTTCATTCTTAAGTAGCAGAATATACCAGTGCAGTGCTCTACTTAAAGGAGTGCCTTGACTTCCCACCAATCACTGCCTTCCAATTCCTAAAAATGCAGTGTCAGCCTACAGCAGAACTGTATTTCTTCAATACTTTCTTGTAGTCAATGATGCAAAAAATAAATTTGGAAGAGAGACATGTTAACAGGTTAATAAATTGCCTTTGCAGTACTAAAGCCAGTCTTTTCCAAGTTAAATAGCACGGTCATTTTCTATGTGTGCTACCATCACATATGGTAACATGAACATAACCTCCTACAAAGCACAAAAAAGCCATATATACCTATGGAAATAATCAATATTTAGCCCCATGCTTATAGAAATATGCTGCAAAGAGAGTCTGTTTTAAAATGTTATGTGAGAGTTTTATGACAGAATACAAATGAGATTAATACAGGGATGTCAGCAGCGCATGACGTAGGAGTATGAAGAAAGGTGTCAAAATGTCCACCAAGAAACAATTTTATTCAGTAAATCTAACACTGAACAAAGTTGTTACTAGACAGAATGACAATGTCAAATTACAGGTCTGTATATAAATCAGTCAAATTCCTCATGCCTACAGATCGTTAATAAATGGCTACAAGGTAGAGGGAGGAGGTAAAGTCAAAGTAAAAAGCATATGTGTGATGGAAGGAGGGTGTAAAGAAGTATGCGTCCATTTTATAATGATTAATACATTACTGTATTTTATACATTGTTTACAAAGATTACACTTGAAATGCATGGGCAATCATTGAATAAATTCATAAAAGTAAAAATTCAAGTCCAGTCATCTAGTTTTTATAAGATCCCACATGTTGCTGGGGCCTGGACATCCAATTTGCAAGCAACATGAAAAGTTAATTCTACTCTCTTGAGTAGTTTGCATAAAATCATTCATCCATGGACCATTAGATAAAGTTACTGTAAATAAGTTTTGCCTCTCTTATTTATGAGTGAAAACTAAGTAATTTTTTCTGCACATGTATATACAAAAAATATATACTTTCAAAAGCCAGTGCACTGATGCATTCTGCCAGGCTTCAAAGTAAGTAAATAAAATGAAAACTCCCAAATATTAGGCATGATGATGTACCTATTTCACGCTTTCTTGACAGGTATGTTCTATGTTAAATAAAAGTCAAGCTAAAAGGTGAATTGAAATGAGGTTGGGGCACTTTACTGTAAACAAAATGAAATAAAATGGTGATTTGCAAGATTTCTCTACTGCTTCAGACTCTGATGAATTAAATGCATTTGATGATCTCTCATTTAGAGTACCAGGGTTTAATAATTTTAAAGATATTTTTCTATCAGGAAAAGCTTTTATGCAGTTTGGACTTCTAAAGTAAACACAAGCCACTGTTAATAAAAGCAAATCAATAATTTCTGTTAAATTTTAATAATCCTGAAAACCCACAAATTAAACCATGAGCAGCCTGAGATGTCAGTTAGCTGCGTTTCTATGACAACCTAGAGGAATAGTACAAGTCCTGACTTGCAGCAAAGCTAAGATATAAACAGTTACATATAACCCACACAAGAGAACTCACAGCTTTCCTTTTTTAAGGGAAAAAATAATAAAAAAATCAATTGCTTCACTTACATGGATTTTTACTAAGTGTATGACACTTCTAACTAAACCCTCCTAGAGGATTTGAAAATAAATTTCCTAACACTGGTTTTTGTAATACCACTTAATGCTACTTCAACATTTAATGCCTAAAATTATCTGAAACAACAATACTAAATTTTGAGATTCTTGGCAAATATTTTAAGAGAAAAATAAATATTTACTGCACAAAAATGTGTAAAGCACTTCACACATGACAGCCTTAAATTCTGAAAGGGAAGGAGACCCACAGAGCTGTCAAGGAGGAAGGTACCTTTGCAATGTTGTAAAATAAATAATGACCATTTTTCAGCTACAGGAATGCTAACGTGAAACTCATACTCCATTTTATTTTCTACTTGCCTGTTAAAGCTAAAGCTAGCAGTCATATTGTTAAAATATGCTGTAAAGAACAGGTACCTATAAACATTTTCCATTGAAAGCACATTTCCAACTGAATGAAATAATCTAATTAGCCCGTAAGACTAATACAAACTCCCTCTTACTTAGAGCTCTTCTAGTTGTCATTGCTGAACATCCTTGAACTGAAAACAAGTTCCTTTTCATTCACCCAGCACCTATTCAATACTCACTCTTCTTCTGAAAAAGATTTACAAAACTAATGAGAGCCGCAAATGTACAACAAGCTCTCAACAGGTCAGTGCCACTGCAAGGGATGCTTACAAGTCTTTCTGAACCCAGGTTCACAACCTTCTTCAGATATTCTGCCCCATCTTTCCTAGCTTTGCCTACAGGAACTACTGTACTGGAATTGTTAGCAGGAGAAAATAAATATCTGAAATCAATCTTTGTGAAGAAGATTTCCAGAAGGAACCTGTGGACAGTTCCCAGAGTTATTCCATTAGCCCACATTTGCTCCTGCAGCAGAGGATCTGCCCACAGGACAGTCTGTCACATGAACTACATACTCTATTGATTACAGATACTCTAATTATGTTACAGGCACTGACAGCAAAGTGTCATCCTTCCAACACAACTTGCCCTGAAAGTTTTTTAAAGCCTTTATGGAAATAAACATTGCATACATTATAAGGTATGTGTCCTTCCCCTTTGCTGCACATCTTCTGTCCAGTCCCAGCTAGAATTCCAGCTACTCTAGGTGTCTATTCCAACCTTGTTTATGCCTGCAAGTTTTGATCCTGTAAAGCACTTAAACTCCAATACAGAGACAGCTGAGGTCCACCACTGAAGCCATTTCATAAAAGACCCACTCACAACCTACTCCAACAAGGTCCTAGTGTCCTAGGCCTTCTTAAAAGGTTCTGTCTGAAAAAAAAGACAAAATAAACAAAACCCCTGCAGTTAATTTTGTTTTTACATGTTTTCTTTCAAGTTTACATTGATTTCAGAGATAAAAAAAACAGTTGAATTACATCATTTCCTGCAGGCCAGGCCAGAGTTAATTTTTGCAGTACCCTAGTGTGGTAGCCCTTGAGGCTACCCCAAATGTCAGGGCCCTCCCATGGAGAGGAAAGGATGCCCGAGGTCTCTCTGACACAGAGAGCCCAGCAGCCCACAGGTTGGCGCAGTGTAACCGAGTTCACCCCAGGGAGCCTCCTGGAGAGACAGCCTTTGCAGTTACAGCGAGAAAAGTGATTAGCCCCATGAATCTTTACTCCCCCATGCAGATTGGCTTTCCCAGTTTTGTAGTTTCAGTTGTCAGTTACATTGTTTCATTCTGTTATTGGTCCAAGTTCTTAGTCCTGCCCTCAGATCACTGCATAAAAGCTGAGCTCTTTCGAGCCTCCGGGTTCCTCGGACCTCGGTTCTTCGGACCTTGGAGCCTCAGACCCTTGGGAGCCCTTCAATAAAGAAGACTGCAGAGAAGAGGAACCTGTCTCGTGGTATTATTCCTGCATTGCCTGATCTGCCCTGGAACAAGGCTGCTTTGGCAGCCTCCCCACAAAAGAGCTGGTCACTCTCCCCCACCCAAGAGTGCCTGTGTGCCTCGTGTGCCAGGGTGCCTTTTTAAAGGCGCTTCTACCAGGGACAGTCGCAGCGCCTCAAAGGACTCAGGCAGCCTGCGACACCCAAGGGAGCGTGGCTAGGACACAGAGGCTATCCTACACCACCTCATGTCATTGCCAGGTGTGGAGAGGGAAGGGGACCATTCTGAGGAGAAGGGGTTCCTTCTGATTGAGCAGAGGACAGGTTGGGTAACGCTGGTTCCAAACCAGAGTAGGGGGTGAGTATGGGAATTTTTGCATGTGAATCACTCTCTCTTTTGTACAGTTTAGTTATTAGTACTGTCACTGTTACTGTTAATTTTCTTATCTCATTGCTGTTTCCAGTAAATTGTTCTTATCTCAACCCAACATCTTTCCCTTTTACCTCCTCCTCTTCAGACCACTGCAAGGGAAGCGGAGGAGAGGAGCAAGCAAGCAAGCAGCATGTGGTTTGTAGAGTCTCAGTGGGGGCACTAAAGTGAGGAGTACCATTCCTATAATGCAACAACCCCTAGCTTACTGGGTCATTCAAAGTGCTCTGCCTCTGTGTGTCTGGATACCTAATGTTTAGGACACATTATAAAATCTCATTTTAAAAAACCAAAACTGAACAAAAAAACCCCATTCTGCTGCAAAAATACAACCCCAATATTACTGCAAAAAATGAGAACTTGGCAATTTATGAAAGTAACTTTTCTTGACATTTAATAGAAGTTAGACCTTTAGAAACCTTAGTATGAAATCAGCAATTTAAATAGTCATCACTATCACACAGAAGAAAAAAATTAAACCAACTAGCTAGAGCTCCAGAATTACTAGTTTACACACTATATGAAAATCTCCAGTAGAACCAAAGAAACCAACTCAAATTATTTTTGAATTAAAATTATTTTGAATTAAAAGTTCACAGAACATTTTAAGTTATGCACCCTTAGTGTTCTGCTGGGGGAAGCTTCACTTCTTACAAAAATTCAATGACAAATATAAAAGGAAACCAACATAAAAAGACCTCAAGCCCCAAAATGAAGTCTCCTGGGATAGTTACTTATTTCTCTTGTATATATGCAGAAGCATAAAGTGCAGCAAAAAACCCATCAGAACTCAGTTGCCAACATCATTTATTATCTTTCTTGGTTTTGACATTTTGACTTGATCTAAGGTGTAACTATTTCCAACTCTTTATTTTTTTTAATGGAAATAGTGTCTTACTCAAGAGCATTGACTGATTGTCTCAGCTTTAATTTTGAGGGCCAGCGAGCCTGGCTGAAAATTATCTTTTATCTATAAATCCCTGTTGGGGTTAGGTTTGCTCCTTCTACTTAGATAATTTTTCCCCAGAAAGTTACTAGGAGACTAACTACTGGGAGCTTATGGGTGCTTGACCAAAACGAAGAGGTGGTCAAGCGCAAGTTTTGGAGCAGGTATTGCTTTCGGCATTGGACAGAGGACTCTTCCACTGCTCCAGCTTGCTGCTTCCCGAGACATCAGACTGCCTCAGGCTTTGTGAAACAAAGCCCCTCGAGTTTTTTTTCCTAGTTGTGTTTAATGCTGTAGTTGTTGTTGGTTTCCCTTGTTATATATATTAGTAAAGAACTGTTACATCTATCCCCATACCTCTGCCTGAAAGCCCATTTAATTTTCTAAATTATAATAATTTGGAGGGAGGGAATTTGAATTCTCCATTTCCTAGGGAGGTCTTGCTCTTCCTAGCAGATACCTGTATTTCAAACCTAGTCAATCCCCTATTTGACATTGGAGCAAAAAGTACTTGAAGCCAAGTGGCTGGGTTGCAGCAGAGAAGTGGAATGGAGAGCTTCTATCCAGACTGCTATGAAAGGCACATCATCAGTGGGGTTTTACACCACCATCTGACCCCTTCAGCTGTCTGCAAACCCTTTTTATTACCAGACTTGCTTGGAAGGGCAGGATTGCACCCAGGACAGATGTGCAAACCTTACTTTGGACAAGGGAGCCCAACAAGCACCTTACAAACTTAACTGCCATAAGATTTCCATGACAAGAAAAGTACTACCCAACAAAAGATAAAGCTTTTTATTTAAACTTTCACAGCATTTCTATACCTGGCAACTGTACCAAATAGGTCATAATGCCTCCTTTGGCCCAATAAAGAAATTATTACTATTTTCAGCCTTTATCCTTTCCAGTTCAGCTCTCAGACCTTTGTTAGGACCCAACTATTCATTCAAGGTAAAGAGATACTGATTTACAAATGAACCTGATTTTACACTTGCTGAAACCCATTCTCCAATATCTACAGGGAAAAGATCTATCACCAAGTCCCTCAGACAAGCAGGTTCACTTTTTTGTCATCTCTAGTTTTCTCCACCCACATTATATTTAGGCTAAATGTGGCTCAGACGATCTGATAATCCAGATAAACAGACAGAAATCTCCATATTCTCAGTATCACTCCACAAATACCCATGTGCACAATTTCTTACTTTCTTCTTTACCATATTTCCCACCACAACAATTTCTAATAGCTGTATGCTAAAACACTGAGACTTACCATACTTTTCTTGTTATCTGTACATTGGCAGTAATTAAGCTTCACAAACCATAGAGTTTCCTCAGCCTGGAAATAATGCTTCAGTTTAGACACTGTCTTGGTTTGGGAAGACAGGTATCTGTCCAGGAAAACTGGAGTTTTCCCGGAGTAGAGAATGTAACCCCTCCCCCTTCCCTCCAAATTATTATAATTTCGCAATTAAGGGCTTTCAGGCAAAATTATGGAAAGGATAACAATCTTTTTACTAATATTATAACAGTTCAAACAAAACAGTAACTATTACAGAAAATAATACTAAACAGGAAAAAAAAACAAGGCAAGACCTTAAGAGTTTTTGTTCTCACAAAAGCTCGAGGCAGTCCGGTCCCACTGTGTAAAAACCCCAGGCTGGAGACGGTGAAGCAATCCCGGGGCGGTGGGTGCGATCTGCTCTGCGGTGGTAGTTGGAGCGGCGGGGATGTCCCGGCAGGGGGGAAGGGGGACACAGCGTGTCCCGCTTTCAGGGGTATGAAGATAGTAAATTTTCCTCAGGATTGGAACCAGTGAAGAAGATGATTCTTGTCCTGATGCAGCAGCAGTAGCCACGACACGACCTGCCTCCCTGAAGCCAAGGAGAAAAAGCCACCCTCCTCCCCAAAAAACTTCTCTCCCCCCCCCTCCCCCACCCTTTCCTGCCAAGCACTCAGGAGCACCCATAAGCACCCAGCAATTAGTTTCCTAGCAACTTAATGGGACAAAATTCCCACAGTAAAGAGAAACAAGTTCAACCCTCAACAGACACCCTTGCTCAGCTAGGACAATGAGCAAATTCTTCAACTTTGCTGATTTGGACAGCGAGGCAAGGTGCAGGCAACTCTCTACTACAGCTTTGCAGGACTAGGTCTGCTGATGGGGTTGCTCTCAGTTTTGGGCACAAATGGAAAAGGAAAACAGTGACTCTGCCCCACCACAATATTTTGAAGGTTAATGGATTGAAGGACTGCCTTCAAAGTACCAATCAAACCCACTTACAATCCAACTATCCAAAACAAATAAAAGGGCTGGCTCCCACTCTAACACTTAACCTCCACTTTTAGGATTGCAGAGTCTTAAAGGCACATCAAGTCTCCCCCAAGCCCCACCCCCCTTCCAAATCTCCTCTGTTCCATCCCCTTGTAACCCTCAGATGGACCTTTTCTGATACCCTAACTTCCCTCAAACACTTCATCAAGCCCTCTCAGCCAAGAGTACAAGTCCAGTTTCAACACTTTTCAGTGTGCCTGCCAGGAACCTCATATTCTTACTCTTCAAAACGACCATTTAAACATCCTCAGTTGGAAGCTCACTTCCAACCAGGCAATCCTCATGCCAGAGCTCTCCTATACAGAGTTTTTAATGACTGCTTATAGCCTGACCTGAAACAGCTTTTCACAGTGAGATAAATAGACCTCACCTGGAGTGAATGACATGTTTGATGATGCAGGTTCTGTGTTGCCAGTTCAATGTTCCATGTTTTACAAGATAAGTGTTGTTTGTAATCCCTGTTCTGTCTCCCCTTCTGCCGGGTCCCGGTCGAGCCCTACTGTTTCCCAAGATGGCAACCGGGGATGTATGCAAATGCCTCTGCCAAAAAACACTATTCTCCCCAAAAAACCCCGACAGACGACGAGCCAGCTCTTCAAATGAAGAACTAATGGAAACAGACTGTGGTCGGGAACAAGGGGCATCACCTCCGAAGTTTCCCCTCCTCACCAGGACCTTAAGAGAACTTGCCAGGAGTGACCCCCCTGGACTTTCGAGCCAACTGTGACTCTCTGGGTATATCCCGCGAGGTCGGGAGTCCCGGCTCTACCCCCCGCGGGTAGAGCTGCATACCTCCTCCTCCGAGTCACCGTAGGGAACAGCGGCGGTGTGTGCGCGACCCGTCGGACCCCCCCCCGAGCTGATCACTAATAAAGGCATTTTAAAAAGGAGAAGAAGTCTCCTTGCCCGTTTATTACAACAGGACACCAGAATTCAGCATTAACAGCTCACCAAATATACTACAGGTGGTTCTTGGAAAAGGCAAACCACAGCTCTCAACCCAGCAGCACACCCGCACCAGCTCAGAGACATTCAGAGGACACAGATCAAGACTTACTACTGAGTAAATGGATTTGGCAATGCAGACAATTACCATCCTGTATTTCCATGACCTCTTTCCATATCTTAGAAGTTCAAATACTCTTATAATACATGGAAGGAAAAAGGAATTTTATTTACTAATTCAGGGTTGGCATATGCAAATGAACACAATGCTCATTTGCAATACAAAGGAATATGGCAAATGAGTAAAAATATCTAGCAAAAAAAACCTGCTGCAAGTTAAAATATTACATGGGAGCAAGAGATGACTTAACACATGCAGGAAGGTTAATAAAAGAAGAAAATATTAAGCAGCAAGCTGTAACAAATTGCTAAAATCTGTTGATGAATTTAAGGAACTAAAATCATCATGTCACAACACAGCTGGGAGATATCTTTGATTTCCACCCCAGATAATGTTAAAGTCCCTGTACTACTTGGTAAAACCAACAAATAAGTTATTTTCTTTTTTGAGAACATGAAGAAAAACTCCTAATCTTTACCTACTAAATGGCTTACCCTGCTCAAAACTTTAAGTACAATAACAACTGGGTTATACCTGTAATGAGGTAAATTGCCTTCTCCCCCTCTTCCTTGTTATATTCCCATTTCACAGTAACAAAAAAGTCGGTCTTTATAAATCCTACTATTGCCTTACAACTACAGACATCAGAGATGAGGGGTAGGACTTTGGAACCCTACACATTAAATTGGTGTATTATCTATTTGATATAAGAAAGAACCCAAGAATATTCCTGGACATTTGTCTGCTTCCTCCTTCTAAGAGACAGTCCGAGAATCCCTCATCTGGCTCACGACCATCACCAAGGACACAGACTGAGACCCCTGGAGGAATGAGGGGGGAGCCTTCTAGCTTGGCCAAGGCGGGATGTTTGCCAAGCTCTGTCTGCTCGTCGAACCAAAGACTGGTATGCACCTACCAGTGTAAAAACAATGAACCAGGTTCCAGTTGGGCAAGTACCAATTTGTCGCCAAAAGGGGTGAGAAAGCTTGGGCAAGCCTGGGCCAAAATAACAGCTGTACCTGCTCCTCACCATAACACCCCACCTTTTTGGCCAGTTGCGCCCCCGCTTCAAAAAGTACTATAAAACCCCAAAGGACAGAGACCCTTCTCGTGTACACCCCACGGGAAGACGCATCTATTGGTCAGTGTGTACCACGAGGATTCAGTTTTCTCTGTCGTTCCTTCCTTCCTTCCTTCCTCTCTCTCTCTTTCTTTCTCTCTCTCTCCCTCTACTGCATATTGAATTTTGTGCACTTCATAAAGTGTATTGTTGTTGAGAGTAAATTGTTGTTGTCCCCTGCTGTGTCTTTTGTGCTCTGAGATCACTTGAACCATCATGACCCTCACTTGCATTAGCGGATCATGACACTCCTACCCTAAGTGTGACAGCTACAGCAGGTCTGTAGCTGCACAGGTAAAATTAGCCATAACAGACCAACTTGAACAGCCTAGCTCATTAGGGATTAGTGGTAAACAAGTCTTTAAGTATGATAATGATAAGGTGGATTCAAATTCAAACAGGGGACCCCAGCCAATCCCACTGAATCATGAATGCACCCATACCATTGGCCAGTGAGCTGGGCAGTGCTACGACCTCCGCCAATCACATTATGTAAGCATGGGAAATTTGAAGTCCTTATAAAAGGGGACTCCCAACAGCAACCTTCGGCTGTTGCTGCATGAACTCTGTGTTCTTCTTGCACTGCTATCTCCAACATCAGCAACACCTAAGAGCAAGTATGTTCAAGTAATCTGACCCACTATTAATTGCATTACCTGTGCATATCAGCAGAGTCTTATTCTTTCTCAGCATCACTTAAAAACATCAAATAAAACATCAACATCGAATAAAAAAATTATTTGAAGATGTTATCCAATTCTGGTCTGAATGGGGATAGGAGAAAGGTTTGCATTTGGAAAGTTTTAGAAGTCAAAATTGTCAAAAGATGCAAATTAATGAGGTGGGCAATGAGGACATAACACTAGCATTGTAAAGAAAGCAGCTATTTACTCAAAGTCCTTCTATTGTAATGACAGGCTTCTTTGGTGTTTGCCTCTGATGATACCACTTTTGAAAGAAACTGCACTCAAGAAAACCTATTGCCTGCCACTCTAACATGGAAGTCAGAAAAAAAAACCCTAGCCCAAGTCCTTTTTCTTCTCACACCAACTGGAACCTATGTTATAGTTTTGAAATAATTTAAATAATCATTATTTCTGAAAAAAACAGCTGGAAATTCACAACAAATCTATTTTTTTTTCAATTTTCACTGTTGCAAAGCCTCTAAAAGATTGTTACTCTGTACCATCATAAAACATATAATTTAGAATCTAATTAGGTCCTTAAAAAGATAGCACCTTGTGCTGATTTTGATTGATTTCAATTCAAAATTGATTTTTGGTGAAGATGGAAAAAGTCAGCTATAGAAGTGATTCTCTGTGAGGAGCTGCTAGCTGCTTCCTCCATGCCTGGCAAAACCAAGCTCGGAAAACTGGCACACTGCTAAGCCAATTAGAAAAGCTGGAAACGCCTCTATAGTAACACATTAAGTAACAAAAAACTGGGGGAAGTTCTCTTGCTCCATGCTCTCTACAGAGGAATAGGGGGCCAGCTGGGGCCCCTTTACTGGAGGGGGCCTCTGGACCCCAGCGTGGCTGCAGCTCTCCTGGCATGGTTCGTAATGGACTTTATTTACTTAGCTGCTTTTAACCAGCTACACTGCAGACAGAAAGACAAAAGTCATGGCAGCAGTGTTTCTTTTTCAGTGTCCTGCATGAAGAAAAGGCGTGGAGCAGAGCCAGTAGCCAGCGGGGCTTACACAGAGTCAGCAGAGACCATGTGACCAACTGAGAGAGAGGCATGGCAAACAATTCCCTGATTGTGGAGCCTGGACAAGATCAACTTTTCAGCACTACATAGCTCTATGAAAACTATTTCAATTGACAGAACTTGAGAACAAATACCAATTCTCTCCTGAGTCAAAGAAAAGGAGAAAGTGAAGACACATGAGTAGAACAATATGGCGAGAACTAAGGTCAGTGAAAAAGAGGGAGAAGAGAAAGTGCTTCGAAGCATCGGAGCTGAGATTCTTCTGCAAGCTGTGGTGAGGGCTATAATAAAACAAACTGTTTCCCTGTAATTCATAGGGATCCCTGTAATTCATAAAGTGCATGGGGGGGAAAGGTCTTCTAAAAGTTTATTTTAGTCTTCTAAAAGTTTATTTTAGTCTTCTAAAAGTTTATTTTAGTTCTCATTACCTCTTTTAATTCTGTTAATATTTTTCCTTTATATATTTTAAAGTTTTGACCCTGTTTTGCCCTTAAAGTGTTTCCTCCTAATCCTTATCTCACCCCTCTGAGTCTTCCTTTCCCCTTCTCTGCTTAACTATAGCTGAAGAAAATGAATAAATGATTTTCATAGGTGCACTGGCATTTGGCCAGCATCAACCCATCACACACCTCAAACTCATTTACTAAAGCTCCTCAAGTAGATGTCTCCATATTTGTTTTTTAAAAAGACTTCTGTGTTCTAAAGTAATGCAAAGACACATTCTGCGATGGCCATTTATAGGTCTTACCTTCCTTCAAAAGAAAAAAAAATCCAGAAGCAAGCAGAAGAAAGCAGTCCATCCCACAGTATGTTGGATGGTATACCCACTTCTGCTGAAGAATCAAGTGCCACATAGTAAACAAGGAGCATTATTGTAATTGGATATCTAAATATTACAAAGTGCAGCTTCATCATTACTATTTCTCCATCCCTAGGATACGGCTTCGACTTCTGCTCCTACCTCAGTGATAAAGGGACTACCTATTATTAGAGTCTATCTATTATGGCTATCTATTTTTAGAGTCAAGATTCTATCTCAATTTCTCTCAATGCAATCAAATCTCTAATACTAAGGGAATGCCAAGAAAAACTCAGACTAAGGCCTTTAACCAGTCTACTTGATAGTACCAAAACTGGAATACAATTTTTTTCCAGGTTGTTGTTTTATTTAATTTGTTGAATTTAAATCCCGAGCACTTTACCAGAGCCTTCAGAAGCTCACTGAGAGAACATAAACATCTTTTCCTCCATTACTTTCCTATCAAAAAGTCGTTCCTACAAGAAAATTTTAGCAAAGCAAAAAAAAACCCTAGTTTAAGAATGAGACTAACAAAGAGCATTTCATCTTGAAGTCACTGGTGCAAAAGAAGGTAGAGCAATAGTGAATAAAAGCTATAAAGCCATTAAAGTTTCCAACTTGAACAAGAATTAATTTCAGTTCTTCAACTATTGGCACACAAGAAAACAAAACAAAAGGCACCAAGACTGAAATTTCTAAACAGTGACAGCATGTTTGTGACTTACGCTGCTAAAAATATTTTCCCCTAATTCTATGGTGAAAACACAGTAATGTTAATTCAGTGAAAAACATGAATAACCTCTGATCTCATTCCTTTACAACTGTTCATAAGGCACATCACTAACGTTTTTCCAGTACCTCACTGTAAAATTGGTAAATATGGATTAGGATGGTAAAATTTCACACAGCAGCTTTCTGTTCTTCCCATGCATTTCCACAGGGATTTATTTAATGCCCTGGGAAAATGCAGATATCTATGAAGAGCACAGAATTAAGATGATATGGCTGCCTGTGAATATATCTCCAAATAGGCTGCATTTACAGTATGAAATGACATACAGATGAAAGACAAAACAGATTTTTCTTTGCAAAACTGTTGTGACATACAGAATATTAGATAAACTATATTTGCACTACACCAATTGAAGATTTACTCCATACAGATTTGAAGGAGCTGGGCACCAGCCAAGTTTTGAAGTATGAATAACACAGAGATGACATACTGTACATGACCAATCCTCATAAATGGCAAGTTAAAAAAAAANAAAGAAAGAAAAAAAAAAAAAAAAAAAAAAAAAAAAAAAAAAAAAAAAGGAGTAAAAAGTCCATATAATACAATTTGGTTTCAACTACCTCAATTTATTTTACTGATAGCTTTGTGCATGACAAAACCTGTGTTGGAGGCTGGGTATTGTTTCTTTTGTGTTAGTTGAATTTTTTTCCCATTGAGTTGCTAGGAAGCTAATTGCTGGGTATTTAACCAAAACAATAGGGTGGCCAAGTACGAGTTTTGGAGCTGGTATTTTCTGATAATGGGCCATTAACACTCACCAATGACATGAGACATTCCATCATCCCATTGGGAGATGCTCC
>WEIU01010148.1:18523-31908 GCA_013389925.1 Aegithalos caudatus
TTTCTGGGTTTGTTTGTTTTAATTGCATGTTTATTTTATTTCCTGTACTATTACATTTGTATTTTTTTAATATTCCTATTAAAGGACTGTTATTCCTCCTTCCAAAACTTTGCCTGAAAGTCCCTAATTGCAAAATTGTAACCATTTGAGGGAGAGGTTTACATTCTCTATTCAAAGGGAACTTTCAGCTTTTGCTGGCAGATACCTGTCCTTTCAAAACCAGAACAACCTGAAACTTCCAAATCCACTTCAGTGTTTAAAAACATAGGGCAGGTCCATCCACACCAAGTGCACCATACAGAGGCAGCACAGGATAGGTTATTTTATCTTCCATGTCCAAATCCAATTCCAGCACAGAAAAATCCATACTCATTTCAAATCTCAATGAAGCTATGCATTTCTACTTTTTTTGTCCATTTGCTGAGTAAGGGATTTGGGAAAATATTTGTTTTCCAGATGAAAACTACTCAAGCAACCCGGTTGCCACCTTGTGTTGTACTGCATGTGAAAAGCTGACAGTGCAGTTTTGGGAACAGCAGTTTTTGAAGTTCACCCGCCCACCACTGGGGAAGAGCTGAATTTCACCATTACTTTCTTTTTGCAGCCAAGAGTTTTATTCCAGAGAGAAACACATTTAGTGCTTTAGAAAATCCACATCTGCATATTCTGCTAAAACAGTAGCTTTGCAGTTGCATTTAATTTATGTAGGAAGCACAGCAGCATTTTTACTTTTTATGTATTTCACATTACACAGATAGAACAGGCACTTCTGTTTAATATTAATAGCTTATTAAATGAAGTATTTAATTTTCACTCTAAACCAGGACATCTTAAAAGAATATTGCAATAATCCATTTTTTCCCGCAAGTCAGTCATCTAATAATGTTTATTATGTTAGTTACTAGTCACTGCAGACTTGTTTTTCAAATTAATGTATGAAAAGATTCCACATAAACTTCAGTAAATAATTTACTATGCTCATCCTACTGACTCAAATTGATAAATTATTTGCATCATACATTTCCTCATCAATAAAGAGAATTTTGTACATGGAATTTATGTAACTTTTCCTTCCATTCTCCCCAAAAGGCCAATTTATATTAACACCATGCAGAGGGAAGCAATCTCTCTTCAGACTTCCCAGATACGTGAAACAGAATATACTTTTTGAGCATTTTTTTCCCCATTTTATATTTTTAAAAATAATCTAGTGTACAAGTATTCAATAGTAAGGAAAAGAGGCATGATTAAAAGTAGTACTTTGGAAAAGGTCAGAAAGGAAACAAAAAAAGGCAACTCGGACTAAGGTGTAATATCCACATCTACTTTTCAACCATCCGTTTTTCTTGCAATAGTAATGCTCCTTCAAATGCTACTATCCACAGAACAGCTTACCTCTTCCAGCCCAGTGCTCCACACCCCATGTTAAGAGGACATTTTGATGGAAACACAGTATGACAAGGAGCCTTTTTCACCAGATGCTTTATTTACTTGAAATTATTTAAATGCTTTGACCTAATCCAGACCCAACCTACAAGATTAAAACTTGGAGTGCACTGAAAAGAGAAAGAAAATATCAAGGCTTTTTACTTGCCTCTTTTTAAGGCTTGCATTTTTTCCTAACTGTGTTCCTGCTCTGATCAGTTTTCAAAACCCTAAAGAACAAAACCCCTACTAATTTTAGTGGTAAAAGTGTATCAGAAAGGGATATTTCTAAACCATCAGAAATAGTTTGAGCACTGGATTAACAGGAATTTCTGCAATACCTTTCTCTCTACAAATTCTCAAGGAATTTATTAATATAGTGTTTAAATAACTAAATAAGAAACTAAATATACAAACATATCCCTTTCACAGGGTAACAGTGATTGAAATAGCAAAAAAACTTTAAGAGGGGACATATGACAACAGAAGTGCTGGAATGAAAATATATGCAATACTGATGACTAACATATTCATGTATCTAACAAAAAAGCAGGAGTACAGATACCAATGCACCTTTAAAAAAATACTATTGTAATACCTCTTTGCCGAACATGAACATCTGCACCCACATGGCTTTTTTTTTTTTGTGATTTAACAAGTAAACAATTGCAAAACAAAACATTTCTTCTGTTGTGACGCATCAGAAAAACAAAAACACACGCACACAAAAAAAAAAAACCCACAAAAAAACCCCCCAATCAGTGACATGCCTTACATAATCAAGGACCGTTTCTTGGGACATAGCACTCATTTATAATTCTAGGGACATTTGTTCTTGAAAGGGCGCTTCCTGTAAAAAAGTCACATTCTGGATCAGAACAATCTGCTTTGAACAACCCCTGTAGTAAATTAGGATCAAGGAGAAAAATCTAAGCCTTTTGTTCTTTGCTAATTAGCTGGCAAAACATAACTATCTGTCTGACAGAAAACAGCTCAACTGAGAAAAGTAGGATTTTACAGAAACAGACACATTGCAAGGAAGAAGAAATACTTGAAAATAAATTCAGAATCATAATTTATGGAGAATTTTTCCTTCAGTTTCCAAATAGCCAAAAGAGTGATTACTTTGCTATCTACTTTTTAGATATCAACAACTGTGAAAGTCCAAACATTAAGCATCAGGTGCTATAAAATAAAATTAAATAAGCCAATGAATCCACATAGTACTAGGACTTTTCAGCCAAACAAACCCACTCAGATCCAGCCTCAAATGTGGCTGCATATTTGATGATTAGACAAGGTTGGGCTAAGTAATGCAAATATAGTTCAGAAAAAAAAATTAAAACCCCCCCAAAAACAAAAACTCACCAAAAAACACCAAAACCAAATGTCTAAAGCTAAACATATAAAAGGAAAATACTTGCGCTTCAAGAATGCAGTAAAATTGTTTCACAAAACAAGGAGGTTTTCCCCATTAGAGGGATACACAGCTATTAGATCTACAGCTTCCTCATCATATCACAGCATAATATATAGCAGTCTAACTATGGGAAAATAAAAAGCTTATACTACCCCAAATCATATATAAGAACGTGATAGAAGTGTCAACTGTACTGTAGTTACCAGAAAAGATCAATTACATTTCTACAAGTGCTAGAAGTTCTACAAATTTTACAAGTAACTACAGCTCTCCCTGTATTGAAAGGTCTGTCTGCTTAACATCTGATCCATCTCAGCTAATTGCTACCTTTGTGTTTTACACATTCTGACTTAAATAGCTGGGAAGTATTTTTACACCAGGGCAGCCTTAGGAACTCGATTTCCTGTGGAGCCATTGCTGGAACCAAACTTACACTGATGAGCTTTTAGATGATGAACATTCAAGACAGTCAATTTTTGCACACTCCCACATTTGAGGCCTACTATTAAGCTCTACCACCTAGTCTGTGCAAATAAGCATCCTGACAATTGTTAAAGAGCCTGTCATCAAAACAAACCAAGCAGGCAGCAAAATAGCACTAGAATCTTACTTGCTAGAAGATGTTAAAGAAATGATAGTAAGAGAGTTGCAGCATGAGACAGAATTAGTGTATATTTGATTCTTTGCTAAGATAATGGCACAGAAGTGTAAAAACATCAGAAAAAAAAATCCATACTTTATTTATACATTCAGTTCACACAGGGGTATAATTTACTCAACATCATATAGCATTCCTCCAAAATAGAAAACACACCTATAATGTAAGGTGGATATGTGTCCTCTGGAATCATTAGTAACAGTATTCAATTTTATACAAAGAATTTAAATTAAATTAATTGCAAGAGTAATTGTATATGTAAAAAAATTTAGTACTATTGTAATGAAATGAAATAGGTTTGTTCATTGAAAGGGTTAAGCACGATAAAAGAGAGCACTTTGCTATTGTTCAAGTGAGTTGCAGGGGCATCCGGTAAAGTAAACAAATGCATCCACAGCATGGAACATATTGATAACCTTATCTGGTCAAGTCTATCTATAGGAAAAAAGAGGAGGAAGATTCCCAACCTTCGCTCCCACGACCGCCAGGAAGAAACACAATGCACAATCAGCAGGAAACAACTGCATAACTTGGTACCAGGAGGACTTAAAAACTGCAGATTTTTGGGAGAAGGTGCGGATTTTTGGGGGAGTGGTGACTCCCTGGCCGCCCAGCACTGTTTGCTTTGTTGTCGGATGCTCAATAAATTTGATTGGCTTTGATTGAACTAGCTCTTGTCGATTCTTGAGCTGCATTTATGACACTATGATGTCTGTGAAGTCCATGCCATTAATACACATATTTTAATGGCTAAAACTAAACACAGGCTGCAAGAATTAGAATCTCTGATTCTAGAACGACCACTATAAAATATATCCCTGATTATTCAAACGACAGGCCATTCAAAAGAAATAATTACAATTTTTTAACAGGAGTTATGCCTGAAGCCATCAGCTTGATCTTAGCTCTGACCATACTTCAAATAATATAAGCAACCACTGAGAACATTTACACTTTGTGCTTTTACCATTTTGGTTTTATCTGAACAATCACTAGAAATAGTCTAATCAGTTTCATTCCATGAACTACTTACTAATGATCAAGATACTAAAGCCTGGACTTAATACTCAAAGATGACGAATGCAAAGCATTTGTATGACATTAGGATGACAATTGTCCTTTAAATCAAATATCTACATTCTCAATACATAAATTTCCTTTTCACTTTTCTCTGCATGTGAAATTAACATTAAAAATAGACATCGACTTTAACATAGGTCTAGTTGAAATTTTAGGACTTTCAATATTGTGAAAGATGCACGATGCCTATTTTCCCTTAAGGTTAAAAACAGTAAACTCTCACCAACCTGGCAAGCCATTTACGATTAATTCTGCTGTAAATACTGATTTGCTACAGCTGAAATCTTGAAAGGCCATTAAAAGTGCCATTTTTTTCACTGCAATAGGCTTTAATAAAAAAAATAATCACCTCAGTAGGTAAGTATCTGTGTTCACTATCCTGTGAATGTCAAACCTTGTCTATTCTACCAAGTACTGAGTGGTTGCTCAAGGACTGTTTATCTCCACATCACAAAGCACTATTCAGAATGAAAGCATTTCACAGTGGGTAAAAAAAGTCTGGCCTGGGCAGTTGTTTCACATAGCAATATTAAAGGACCAAACCATCACCAAGCCTTTCACCAGTATTGCCGTTCAGTGCCACTGAAGACAATCAGTGGCAGAAAGAAAAAAAAAAAAAAAACTCACAAGAAACCAAGCCACCTTCCATTGCAAGAAGACTGAAGATTTTTTTAGAATCCACCACTAGTCTCTGCACTATCCACTGTCATAGAAATTAGCATTTCTGACTGCTTAGTGCTTAAACTAGATCTCAACCATGAAAATTTGTCCCTTGGTAAAAAACCAAAACCTTCCTAATAGCAAGTCCATTAAAGTTTCGTAAGTCTAGAAGCCACTCTGACTTAGGTATATAATGAGTGAAAACACTCAAGGTAATAGTCTTTGTGTCATCTGTTCTTGTTGGTAGCAATTTAAGCTGCTCAGCCACCTTTATTTCTTCCTTCCTGTAGCCATCCTAGACCACCCTGATGTCAGTTAACTATTTCATATTGTGAAAAAAGAGGTTCACTTTGAAATTTTAAGAAATAGGTTTAATAAAAAAAAAAAAAATAAGACAATTAGGAGACAAAAAATTAAGCAAAGGATTAATGGCCAGGTGACTTGGCGTGTAGCCAAGAGCTCAATTTGCTATTTCAGAGACCTTCTTTAAATACCCTTTCTAACACTTTTCCACAAACTAGTTTCCATATTCCAGGAACTGTTTAGCATGGTCCCTCCTTGGGTCTGCCTTTTTAGAGCATGCATGTTTCTTGGCTGTGTCTTCATTATCACCTCCACCTTAGGCCTTGCTCCATGCTTTCCACAGATGGTTGGTGTTGATAGTTGGTATGTCAGCAGCAGGGTCCCCACCATACGTTTGCTGGATGTTAACTCAACTAAACAGGCCATTTAGTTACAAGTATAACCATATATCACTACTATGGCCAAGCTTTGCTGATAGCAGAAATAAAAACCACATCTTTACAGCAAAGTTATTCACCTTCATATTTGCGAAAAGCCAACTTTATAACATGTATTTATAAATATGTCCTTTATGCTTTCATCAATGATGGCAGGTTTGGAGTTAGTACATTACTGTTCAGGAACAAGCTTTTGAACTCTGTAACTTCCTTCCTCTCCTCACGCCCAGCCCCCTTTTCCCATCACCTACAGCAATGTAAGGCAGACCTCTCCAGGAAATGAGAAAATTTTTGATGAAACATCATCTCAAGAACAGGGAATCTACAGGACCTGATTAAGTCTAGAATGTAAAGCTATTACAATAACAAAATTGCCTGAATGTAGTATTACTGCATATATAATTATACTTAAAAATTTTAATTTTATTAAAACAGAAGCAAATGCACTTGAATTTATCCCTCAACATAATTCATTTTACTATAATAGGAGGATTGTGGGTTTTTTTTAATATAAAGAAGTTTCTAATAGCAATTCACAGCTTCTTTTTAATAATTTAAACCCAGATTAACAATCCTTGCTACATAATACTGGCCAAACATCTAAAACAAACAGTGAAATAGTATTTTTCATTCCATATTGACAAAAAACTAGCACTGATCACATTGACACAGATTTGAGTGTGAAACATTTTAAGAAGGGTTACCTCAGATTCATCTGTTGATTCCTCATTAGACCTGGTTTCCTGAAAATGACACAAAAAACAAAAGGGGTAAATAGCTAAGTACATACATAATTGAGCAGTATCTCCCTTTAAGAAGTACCTTTTAACCCTCATTATGAAATGAAAGAAAAAGCAGAAGCAATTCAAAGTTCAGAGTTTCCATCCTTGTCATTCATACTCAGTTGTACTCGCACTTGCATTGGAGTGCCACAGTGATACTCAGGAGCAGCAGGGATACTGTTGTCAGTTACCCTAAAAGAGAGAGTGATTGGGTCATCTAAGAATCTCTCCCTGCAATATCTTCCTCTCTTCCAGAAGCAGTAGCAAATTTTGCAAAGAAACTTCCATGGCAGAACAGCATTCTCAAGTTATCCACAAGCCAGCTTTGCTATTCAACTATTCAGATGTTAATAGGCTTATTTTAAGCTTAAATAATTTCAAACCATTTTCCATAGAAATCCAGCATTCAATTACTTTCTCCTTCACATCTGATGTCAATGCAAAACGCACCTTTCTCCTGCCTTTGAAACAACTGTACCTTTAAAAAAATCTCTCTGGCAAGATGATCCTTTCTATCCTGCAAAAAAAATTTTTTTAAGTCAACTCTTGCTCATCTCTTGTCTGACAACTGGCAACTGAGAAAATCTGGAATGGCTCCTCAGAGAAGTCAGCAAAACAAAGATTTTCTTAACACATTTATCTTTATCAATAGCAATAAAGAATTAAAACTAAAACACTGGCAGTGAATATAAGCATTTTTACAATAAAATATTATATAAACAAAGAACAAGCAAGAGAGAAGGCAGCATTTCAAATCTTATGAAGGGACTCTTTGAAGAGCAAGATTATTAAGTACAGAATTCCACCAGAACAAAACAAAACCAAACCAAAAAAAGACACCCTTATCAACAGCTTAGAGAAAAATAGAAAAGGAAGAAAATTCAATGCACTGACAACCAGTGTTTTTTCTCATATTTATTTATTTTCTCTGTTATATATAATGTACTGATTGTGACCTGTACATCAAAAGCAAAGGCTTCCTTTTCATTAGTGGAGGCTTACATTGATGCCCAGGACCATCACAGCACAAGGGAGAGAAGCAAAGCAGCACATCTACCTGCTACTGGAAGCTTTGTGCGAAGTGTTACCACAATTACTGACATCACTTTCCTCCATTTCTCTCACTACAGATAGGTCCACCTCTAAAATATACAACCCATAAAAGGGTTATAAGTGTAGTCTATACTTGTGACATGAGTTTGGAAATTGCAAATAAGAAGTACATGGGAATCAAGGGAAGATGGAATAAAATCCTGGCATCCTTTGAAGTTTAGGGTCAACTTTGCAAGCACAACTGTTTGTCAGTCTCCCAGCCTCTAACCACAAGCTGCTGTAACTTTTCACAAAATTACAATTTTGTTACATACAACCTTTGTGCATCTCAAACACTACTTAACAATAACCAAGTAAGAACAGAGCTAAAACACTGAGGTGTAATATTGCCAGCTGATTGGATGAGATAGAACAACACAAAATGTCCAATGCAAAGTATCATCAGATTTCTAATAAAAACCCATGATTTTCTCTCCTGAATACCAAGAGCTGCCTACTCTACTCCTTTATAAATCAAAACTAATAGCACTACTGTTATGATACTATAATTCTGTACATAGTGTGAAAAATAAAAAATCTCTCAAACAAAGGAATTACAGCAAGTGACATTTTTGCTGGTATACATGAGACTTTCTAGTGCAGCTACATCACCTACATCTGTCCCTCATGGTTACAGTTGTCTTGGCCGTCCTGAAACTAACTTTCAGGATGAGCTCACTAACACCATGCCCTCAGACCAACAGAGGGGCAGGGTGGAGTTAATAGCCCACTTACTAAGACAGCAGCTGGTCCTCACACCCACCTGAGCCGCTTAACTGAGCTGCAAGTTCTGTGCAAAGGCATCCACAGAGAATATTGACATACAAAATTAGGGCATGCCAGAAGTTGATTCCAATAATCAGTCCATGTGAAGTAAGAAAATATAAATATATTTTTATTTAGGACACCCACCCTGGTATCTGTTACAAATACATATTATAAAGTTGGCTTTTTGCAAATATTAAAATGAATGCTATATGTATAATGTTGGAAAACTGCTGCATTACTATACTTTCTTTTATTTCTGCTATTAACAAAACAAAAATGGTGGTGTAATCAATGTATTTCTTAGGCTCTAACATAATATTAAAATAGAAACCATGTGACGTAAAAAATGCTTTTTGTAGCTAACTCAAAAGAATAGTAAAGATAATTAAGAAATTCCCCACCTTCTCGAATTATCTGGATGAAGATAATGGTGACAGACCCCAGAACTCCAAAGTAAGAATTTATTGCCTCTCCATTATCAAGGAGTGTGGGGACAGCATGTAGCCACAAAGAGAAATGGAATGGGGGCAGGCTGGGGGTTGAAACAAAGCAGAATGTTTGAATAATGCATGAAGGTCTATGACTATGTAACATGCTGGTACTTTTAAAGAAGTGTTCTGAGATGGTAAAGTGTGCTTTTTGGTTGAATGCTGAGCACCTGGCCGTATTTTGATTTAATCTGTCTCCTAATTGTCTTTTTATTAAACTTATAAATTTTACCAAAAGAAGTGAACCTCATTTTTCACAATATCCTTACTGTATTCACAAGGCACTGCAACTCCAGATACTAAATTTCACAAATGGCATACAAATACAGGTAAATGCTTCATGGCCTTTATGTTTTACTGCAGAAAACAACATTTAAAAATCAGAGGGAGCCTTGGCTTAGGAAAGCAATGCAGAAATTGTATTTGTTCCCTGATAAGAACTTAGCTGAAGGTGCTTAAGAATTGATACTTACCTACAAACTCACTTTGGTTGTAACTTACTATGAAAACCTTTTTCCCTTTCCTATTTGCTTAGACAAGCTGGAACAGTAAACTGTAGTTACAGTTGTCCTGGGGTTTTGTTAGGTTCCTTTGCCTTCCTTCTAAAGGCATGAACCAAGAGGGTTATCCTCCACTTCCACTTTTTAGTAGCCTTGTCACTGTGGAAAGGAAATCCCTAGAAAGGGATCTGTAGACACCCAGAATCCAAAATCGTAGGAACAGCAGTCTCTAGCAATCTTAGACTTTATGGGAAAATCAGCAGTACACTTCAGCCAGCTGACAAATACTGTTCTTTAAGTAGCCTAAGAATGCAGTAAGGGAACACAGATGAGGAAACCATAGAAATGTGAAGTAATCTCTCACCATTAAGACCTCTCACTTAAGAGATCAAACATAACTTTTCAAAAAATTAAGCAGACTTTCTAGTATGATGGGTATAGGGTTTTTCCTTCCCCTGGTTTTACAAATATCAAATGTAATCCACTACATGTTTAGGCCCATAATGTAAACCTGATGGAAAGTGAAAGCCACAAAACTTGAGTTTTACAGAAACACATGCACAGCACACACATCCTTTCAGTAGAGGTGTGCATGCTACCAACAGGAAATAAACTGTAATGAATAAGGTAACTCTTCTATCATCGTCCAAAAAGAGCAAAACACAGGCTAGTTTAATCTCTTGTATTGTTAGAGAAGACTTATCCAAGTTTGTTTATTCCTTCCAAAGGCTGCCACAGTTTAAAAACTCACCAATCCTGGGGAAAAAAAGTCTCCCCCAGGGAAACCAAGCCCTCCCAACAAAACTGTCAGCAGGCAAGGTGGAAACCAGATATAGTCTCTTAACTTTGGCCGGTTACCTTGAAGTAATTCTAAGCTCTTCCACTTTTAGGCATCCTAGACTCACAAAGACCGCACAGCTCAGCTGTGTCCAAATACTGGCTCAGCAAAGAAACATTTAGAAAGTATCTGAATGGGCCAGGAACTACAGGTTTCTTTTTGTTTGTTTTTTTGTTTGTTTGTTTGTTTTGTGGGTTTTTTGTGGTTTTTTGGGTTTTTTTCTGGTTTTTTTTTTTTTTTTTTCCTTGAGAAAGAGCAACCGCGGGACGAGGAGCTTTAGAACGCCCGATTAAGGGAACAACAGTACTAAACTCAAGTTTTGTCTCAGAAAAAAAAAAAATCCCTTGTTGAGATAAACTTGGTCATGTCTCCTATGTCGCTCGGTAGAGAGACCCTCCAGCTTTTTAATCTTGGCTCCACAGCGGCGCCAGACCCACTTCTAAACCCACCAGGCCCCGGTTCAGGTGCGGCCATCTTCCCTCCTCCGCTCCGGTGCAGCGAGGCTGTCCCGGAGGCTGGGCCGAGGCTGCCCTCGCTGGCCGCGCATTCCACACGGCTGGCTGCCGGCCTCTGCCCCCTGGCACAGGCACTGTTCCTCCACCCCTCCGCTCCCATGTGCCCCTGCCCCGGCCCCGCGCTTCTGCCGCCCCGCTTTAAGCCCCACTCCTCGGCACTGCCGCCACAGTATACTAAGAGTCTCTACCTTCTCCCCGGCTTCCGCCATGGCGCCACCAGGCAACTGTCATGCGAGGGGCAGGAAGCCGGCGATGCGGAGGCACTCTGGGAAATGTAGTTTCGGAGGGATTTTCTTTTCTTTTCTTTTCTTTTCTTTTCTTTTCTTTTCTTTTCTTTTCTTTTCTTTTCTTTTCTTTTCTTTTCTTTTCTTCTCTTCTCTTCTCTTCTCTTCTCTTCTCTTCTCTTCTCTTCTCTTCTCTTCTTTCTCCCCCTTTGTTTTTCCTTCCTCAGCCCAGCTGAGGTATGGTGGGGATGCCATACAAAACGGAGGGCAGACAACAAGGCTTGGCCCAACGGACAGCACACCCCAGCCAAATTACCTCTCCTCCCCGCTTAGCTGCGAGCCGCTTTTTTAAGCTGTCATTGATTCTCTCAGGGACTCCAGCATGATCTCCCAGCTCCATGGTACCGCAGCTGTGATGAGACTGAAGGTAACCACTGCAGTGCTTGATGAGCTGGACCCTGATTAGCAAGGGTTTGGTGTAGCCAAAGCCAAGAGCCATTGCAGCCTTCCTGCTGCCAATTGTGTACAGCACTGCCAGCGCTCCAGGACCAGGCCCTTTTATTATCATCCGTCTGAACAGCAACTGGTCAAGCACAGCTCCGGTTGCTATTCGATCCTCCGATTTCCATTAGATTCTTCATGTAGCATTTCTGTCCTCTTTGTAATTAATTGGTATTGAAACGGCCCACACTAGTGTCAGGAGAAGAATTTCAGAAAGCCTAAATGTCTTCAATTCTAGAAGCTGCTGCATTTTGATTTTTAAAAGCATAAAATAAGACTTGAATGTCCTACTTGCACACAAGTGGCTTTCTTTATGTGTTAAAAACAATCAAACGTATAAAGCAATAGGCAGAACTTTTTACTGTTTTACCATTTACCTTTGGAGCTATTTAAAATCTAAGGTGGAGCTACAGTATTATGTGTCCTTGGGTTCAAAGCCATGAATTAAAAAATGTGCAGTGCAGATCACCTTTGGCAATAAAAGAGAAATCATATAATACCATACTGCAAAACGTTAAGGCCATACAGTTAATTGCAAGACAGTATCACCTTGGATATGAAAATAATGTATATCATTGCCACACCTTTAGAAACAAACTGCCAGAATTTTGACTGAGAAGAGCTAGAATTGTCCTTTAAAATCCCACTGAAAGCGGTACACAGGGTTGAGAGAGAGCTATCAAAATTACCAGTTTCAGTGCAAGAACATATGAAAATAGCTATCCTGAATAAATTTAATTTGGAAATGATAAAAGAATCTTTTTTTTTTTATAGTTTGTTATGGACTGTAAAGGTGCCATGATGAAGAAGTGTGTAAATATCATCCAGGCCATACAAGCCATGGGATATCTACAGAGAAAAAGATCTTTGGCTGCCATTGTGCAAAATATGGTTGAGACCACACCTGGATATAATTGTAAATTTGGAGTCACCTTTGTTACAAAATATTTGATTGAAACTGGAAGGAAACAAAGGACCACTTTTAGAGCCTGATCTGTTTGAGAGGACTGATAAAAAGAAGGGCTTAGCAACTTCAGTCAAGCGATAAAAGAGATCTGAAGAGGAAGAAGAACTGTTAAAGTAAGACATATGAGATCAAATCAGTATCAGCTATTTTAAGTGCATTTAGGCTGGAAATGAGAAGTAGATTCCCATGTGTCAGACATGCATGGTCCTGAGAAGAATCTTGCTGGAAAGAAATTTAACTGATTTCAAGATGAAACTTAATTGACTTGAATAAGAGACGGTAAGAGGTGTTTGCTGACAGCTCTGTGGCTTACCCAGAATGCTGCTCATTACAAGCCCATTCAGTCCTTCTTCAATCTTCGTCCTATTCAGATCAATGAAAAAATATAACATTGCTGTCAATGGAGCCAGTATTTAGCCTCTAATATGTAATTCAGAAGCTATTTTTTCTCCTACTTGAAACGGTGTACATCTTGTAAAAGGAAAAGGAAATTTGGCCAGCGAAGTTTTTTCCCTACTTTCAGGATACCCTTCCCACCAAAAACAAAACAAAAAACAGAACACCTCCTCCCCCCCCCCGCCAAAAAAACCACCCCAAAACAACAACAACAACAACAACAAACCCCAACCTCAATAGGGGTTTTGGGCTACCACTTTTTTTTTTTTTTTTTTTTTTTTTTTTTTTTTTTTTTTTTTTTTTTTTTTTTTTTTTTTTTTTTTTTTTTTTT
>WEIU01010150.1:1439-11610 GCA_013389925.1 Aegithalos caudatus
GACACTTCAGACAGAGTTACCCCTCACTTAGAAACTGCTACTCAGAAAGCCAGTATCTTTCACAGAACACGTGGAGCAATTGACAGATTTCTGATTATTAGTTAAAAAATAATTTACTAATTATTTATTAGTTTAAAAATAATTTAATTTAACATATAATTAATAATTATAATTTTAAATTTTTTTTTTGCTAACAAAACAGATTCAGCTGCTCAGGTTTTTCAGGAGTTAGATGGGAAGCTTGACTGATCAGCATTGCTCCCAGTGGGGAAAAAAACCCAGTCAGGTAGCACATGGAAAACATGGCACTACACATTCAAAACACCTCAGTCTACCTAAGCACTTTCTTTAAAGAACTAACTCAAAAGGATCTAAATAAAAATGAATAGTATCAGGGAACAATGACTAGTCATTGCTGTTGACAGCAGTTCAGAAATTTCAGCAGTCATATTAGGTACTTTACTACTTGACTATAAAACAGGAATGAATTTTAAATTCTATTAGAAAATTTGCCATAATTCTGACTCCAATATCTTCACAGTCATAACTTTAAAAAGCCTACTAAGCCATTAAATGGCATCCAGAAGCTACTTAGAACAGCAGAAGATAAATTGCCCAGATAAAACAGTCAGTTCTTCAAACTTGGGATTCCTTGGAATCAAACATGAACAGCTACAATCATTGGTTACTCACCTCAATCAAAGGAAATCCTTTGCAGGTTTGCAGCCAAGAGACCAAAACTTCAGTGCTTTGACTATATTACGTTCTCTACAATTATACATTTAAAATACAGTAGCAAATTCCTCTGGCATCCACTTCCAGAGATCTTAAAAGAGATTGCATCAAACACTGAATATTAATGTTATCTTAAGCTGAAATTAAAGAGTGTTGTACTATGATTGCAGCAGAGCAAATTTAAAAAGAAATTTATAGTTGCAATTAACACGTCAACTGAAGGACTAGCTATGTGTCTCTGCCATCAGCTTGCATTTCTGTATTGCACACTGCTTTTAACAAGGAAAGACTAAACAGTGTGATTTTTATGTGTGTGCATAATATAGTATATATAATGATTTAAAAAGCAATTTTTACTTTAATTCATTTAAAGGGATAATCATCCCTCATCCTCCCAACTTTTACATGTAGTATGATGTATTAACAAAGTTAGCAAGACTAAATCAGGAAACTTAGGCAATTGATTTCAGCTTAGAAGTAAATCCTTTCTTTCAAGGTGATATACTTACAAAGGCTAAACAGGAGATTTGTTTATGAAGATTAGCATTACTTTAACGTCTTACATGAACACAGTTTTCTTGACAAATCTCTAAGCTTTCTACATGAAGGCTACATCCCTCTGAAGCAGTTTTATCATGTAACAAACCAGCAAAGTTTTGTTGACATTTACAGGTATGAAAGACCCGTATCCTATCAGAAATATAAATATTATCTGCTTTTTCCCCCTAGCCAAAACATTAATTATAGAATGAGAGTACTTTGCAAAATAAAGCTACCCCACGTCTTTACATCTTGATTCATACATCCCTCCATAAGAACAGGATGGTATGAAAACGGGAAAGCTGATCATGAGAATTAGAAACAAATGAGAAAGGGCCTCTGCTCAGTAGCTTTGCAATGTGTAAGACCCCCAATGCTTATGACCTGCACTCCCAGAAATTTTGTAGCTAAAACAAGGCCTTCCTGTCAAGAAGTAGTCAACATGGTCTGCCAATGTAAAAACAAAACATAACAACCCCCACCTCTCCCTGCCCCAACCAAACTTCCCCCAAAAAAGCCCAAACTTCCTTTTCCAGTCTCTCCAGTTCTGGTTAACAGAGAATTGCAGGAGGCATGACTTCCTGCACAAATGTAGGGCAACCAAACCCTTCGGGTTAGGGAAAGAAATACACGTAGTCTACTTCACACCTCAAGAACACAACTTCATTTCTGTGCTGATGCATATGACCCTTTCCAAAACAACGGCTGCACTCTGAATGATCTACAGAAGTAATTATTCCTTACTGTGCATTAAATGCAATATTCCTTAGGATATCCATTGTCCTAGAAGGAGAAACCGCACTTCACAGGAAAGTGAATCCAGGCTCTGAACATGGGTAGTTTTCATGTGAGTATCTGAAACACATAAGCCTGATACACTCCAGAATGAAGCAGAGGCAGCACTTGATTGCCAAAGAGCTGATGCAAATCCAATTAGCAAGCCTCCTGCAGAGAAGTTTGGCAAACTCAAGTGTAGTCCAAGAAATACAATGTTCAGCTATTAAGTACAAAAGGGAATCCATTTCAGTCTTGTTAAGAAATTGTTTTGGACGCATCAGACTTCCAAGTCACCACAGCTCAACCTCAGCAGCCCAGCCCCAAGCAGCCACTTGCTCATTCCTCTACCAGTGGGCCTGGGGAGACAACTGAAGGGTAAAAATTCACAGGTTGGGTAAAGACAACCCAACAGGGAAAGCAAAAGCCACACACACAAATAAAGCAAAATAAGGAATTAATGCCCTGCTTCCCATGGTTGGGAGAGCAGGGTGCCATCACCTCATGGTGACTTGGGAAGACAAACACCATCACTCCCAATGCCCCCTTCCTCCTTCTCCCCCTACTTTTTATACTGAGAATGTCACATGGCCTGGAACATCCCTTGGGTCAATTTGGGTCACCTGTCCTGGTTGTGTCCCCTCCCAGCCTCCCATGCACCCTCAGCCTCCTCACCAATGTGGCCACAGGAAGAGTAGGAAAGGCCTTGGCTCTGTGAAAGTCCTGCTCAGCAAAACCAAAAAACATTTCTAAATTATCAACCCTTTGTCTAGCACAGATCCAAACCAGAACCCCACACCAGGAAAGGAAATTAACTCTACCCCAGACAAAACCACCACATAAGTCATCTATTCTTCACTCCAAAATGAAGGTTAATTTGAAGCATTCTTGCTCCTAACCGTTTTTGGTTTTCATCTAATGCTGCAAAACAAGGTACACTTTCTATTCAAGAAATAGGAGACAGCAGCAAATTACCCTATGCAGCAGTAGTAAAACCCTAATAAAACATCTAATTTCTGTAACAAGTCTAGCTCAAATGTACTAAGTTCCTGAAAAGTTACATTTTACCTGTTGGCTTACAACAGACTAAAAAGCCCATTGAAGTAATCCTAAAAATCATTTAAGTACCACCCAAATTTTTAATGTCATGTTCTGAAGTGGTGAATGCAGCTACAGCACAGCCTGAGCCAGCACTGAGCAGGGCTGGTATGTTCACACAGAAGAGCACTCACTTGCACTGGCACAGCACCACATTTCAGCCAAAGTTGCCAAACTGCTTGCAGTTCTAAAGCAGTGTTACTCAGAATAATCTCAGGAGTCTCTGCCACGTAGACTGACAGACCAAGTTGAAACATTAATCTAGTATCACAGCTCCTTCTCAGCTAAAACAGACAGAGCTATTTTCTTTGAATTTAAAAACACCCAAACAACTGAATCATCTGAAGTAGGAGCAGTGAAAATGAAGATGTAAGAGATAAGCCTTCTTATTAAAATGGAATTTTAGTTTTTCAAAATTTCATTACTCTTTTTATCACATTATCCTTAAATCAATACAAGGCACAGACAATACATCCAAAGTTACTTTTTATGCATAAATGAAATTTCAGTAAGTTTGTCAAGTATAATCAGTATGGTAAAGTGCAGAAATAAATCAAAGACAGTTCATGCAAAAAAATGGATCGCTTTCAAAACACTGAAAGACAAATAATTTGAAGTCAATTCTGTTAAAAAAAAAAATCTTAGTAGCAACCAATGAACAGTGTGAATGATATTACCTGTACTAAGAAGAGGGGAAAATGGATTTGTGGTTGCTCATGAATGAGTATTATATGAGGTTTTAGGAAAAAATCTGAAGAATTCAACAGAAGATGTAGTACACTAGTTTTAAATTACCCCAAGATACTGATCTTGCCAAGCTCCTCCCCTGCAAGAATGTTGTTTAAGAATGAAAATCATCTGACGTCTCATCAAGAGCAGTACCAAAAGGGAAAAAATTTAAACTGAAGATTAATTCTGCAGTACCTTCCCTTTTAACCAGTTCTGAACAGTCCACTGAGAGTGTGACAATATTTGTTTTTTGTAATGTTAATAGAAAAAAAGGAAGTGTTAATTTAATATTTCTATCACTCCTGAAGTTTTACTTTGTAATAAACACATTATTTGTACCGTAGCACATGTATATAAAATTTTTAAGTAAATGAATATATGTATATTAGGAGTGCACACTTAGAACATTTTTATTGATACCTGTGTACAGTGAAAAGACTGTAGAGATCCCTTAAGTATTGGATCACAGAACAGAATCACCACATGCAGTGCAAGATTTTGCAGCTGAGGTGGTGTTGGCTTTCTGTAAACCAGGTCAGATCTGTATCAGATCCAACTAAGATCTGTGACAGCAAAAAGTTCACCCCTTTCAGCAGCAGTCCACATTTGAGCTGTGAGCTACGTAAGCTGTTAAAGGTTCAGTTATTTCCAGCTTCCCTGGGACATGAAAAAAAAAAGTAGTAAGAACAATATTAGCAGTTTGCTGAACACAGTTCATGATTTTTAGCAATACATTGGTGTTCTGGACTAAAGACTTATCAAAGAATCAAGAGATACAAGCATCAAGCAACAGAAGAATACAAAATTCTACAAGGTATTTAAAAAATAAAAAACCCGGAACACTAATACTATTTACTTCTGCAACAGAGAAGTACAGGCATTTTTATTTCTTCCTTGATAAAAATGGTTGTGCTGAAGTGTGGTATCAGGGTAACCAAAGTGAGGATTCTCGACACAGGCTGAAAAAGCATTAGAAACATCCCTCTGCATGATGCAAGTAAAGGCTCATCACTGAATACAGGTGCATTAAGGTCACTGCTGTTTGAAAGTGAGGAAAGAACAGTTACCAGTTATAGGCTTCTGGGAGACATACAGCAGCACTGAGACTAAGAGAGCTTCTCTTGTTTCATTCTAGCACAGGGAACTTCAGAAAGAAGATTCAAATCCTGCTCACATGTAAGAAGGAAATGTAATTTTAATTAAAAATAACAGGGACTCTAATAAAGGGACCTACAGACTGTAAACAAGATTCAGCAAGGTGGTGCAATAAAAACTATCTGCAAGAGGGTCTCAAATCTTCTGTGAGAGGAGAGGAAGGAGATTTTAAACAGACCTTACGTAACAGGGCTGACCCTAACTTGATACCCAACAATCATTTTTTAACCTTTTATGAATCTTTAGCTGAGTTCTGCTTTTGTTACAGGCTAAGCAAATATAAACCATGAACTGAAAGAAAATAAAAACAAACAAATATTAGAGATGCAGCAGTTGTTTAACATTCTCAAGACAAAAAGCATTTTCGTTAAAAAGCAGTGTCATACACTGATCTTTTCACTGTGCTTATGTGAAACAGTTGATGTCATCAGGTCAGAGGAAAAACAGTGTCTGAGAAAATACTCAAAGCCAGAAAGACAACCGAAAATAGTTATAGTCATCCAACTTGAGTAAAAACAAACAAAAAACCCCCCTCAATTTGTATCAGGTCTACCAGTAATTGCCTTTATTCTTATACCTGTCTCCAAATTCAGATGACAGGTGCACAGATTTTTGTGTGGGAGGAAGCAAAGCACACTTATGTTCTTAAATACCTTGGGATTTCTTTTTGTTTTGATTTATAATTTGATCGGGGGAGAGGGGTAGAGGCGGCATAAGGATCTTCCTCTGAGATCAGTACCTTACCCTGTCAGCGCTCCCGGCGAGTATTTAACAAACAGCAGAGCAGAGCTGCCAGCAGGGGGCTTGGTTCACACCACATCCACTCACCACAGCTGCGAGGGACTGCACAAAGATCAAACCAGAACCACTCCTACACAGCGAGATCTAGTCTTAAGGAAAAAAACATAAGCTTTCCAATCAACTCAATGCGGTACAGCAAAATCCTAAATTATTTCAGTGGATTACAGCATGCAGGTCTGAATGCTCTAAGAGTATATACTTCTCAGAACAATAAGGTCTCCATTATAACATGGTACTGATAAACTGAGGAGCACAAAGCCATCTGTAGTATTTCTACAGGCTGCGTCTTTATGTACAGATGCAGCTGACCAATGAAAAATGGTAAGACAGAAAAATTAAGAAAAGGAAGAATGCTTTTAATCTTCCCATGGTCTGGAGACAGATCCCTCTCAAGAGGGCAGGGGACACCACCGCAACAAAAACGTGCATGTCATGGTATGCTGACTTCCCTCCCACTTTTTTGCAAATAAATATCCTTTCACCTAAGCATCTCTGGAGACCAGAGCTTCTGCCAACACGTTCCCTTTATCTACAAGATAGTAACTGCAACAGCATCACCAAATACTCTCTTTCATTTCTCTAAAGCAGAGGCAATTTATATACATACCAACAGGGTAAGGAATAGATTGATCACTTTAGTTATCTGCAGGCAATGACATACTAAAACAAGACCCCTCACCTGGAGTTTATGACCAACCAGGACCAGTGTTATGCAATTCATCCACCTCAGAGTACTGCAGCATCACTCAGCTGTGTGTCCACAGCCAGTTTCAAGAACAATTCCTTTCCAAAGAGAAAAGCCACTGCTGGAATGACCACACAAACACCTATCCCACCACGTCTGCAGGACAAACTCTTGTGAAGTGGGACCCCTCCAGCACATGTGTGTGTGTGTGTCTTCCTAAAACAGTCACTCTTCTTCCAACACTGCTTTTCTGTGAGAACAGAATCAGTAGAAGTGTTAGACAGATGAAGTCTCTACACAAAGCTAAAGGAAAAAAAATCTGTTCTATAATTGGCACTGGCATCGACAATGCTCCAACATTGCCTCACATTTATCTACCTGTTAAAACCAAACAGAACAGCACGAACTCTAACTACCAGATAAAATAGCTGCATTCAAAGCAGTGAACCATATAGCTGGTAAACACCTTTGGATCATTCTTTACACAAAGTATCTGCCACTCTTGATGCACTGGGTCAAGAGCAGAGGCACAACAATAGGTATTCACAGAGTGCAAGGATGTTTATACCAGCTGCCTTGCACAGAAATGCCATACCTGATAAATTGGTACAAAATCCACATCTAAAGAGCAAGGTTAATACCTCAAGTTACCAAAAGTCACTAAGATACTTTCCCAAAAGCACAGCATTATCCAACAGTATAGACCTCCTAGTCAGGAGGAGCAGAAGTCACTTTGAGAATGGAGACAATAAGACTCCCAGAAACAGTATAAAAAAAGCACAGTAGCTTTGAGAACTTCCATGTAAAAGTACAGCACCATCTTGATTTAAATATTATCAGGGATCTGGGTTCACAAACCAAGTACATAATCAGAGACAGGATGTATTTCAAACTCCTCAGATTTTCAAGAATGTAGGTATCCAATGCTATTAGCATGCACAACACAAAAGCTTATTAAAAGCTTTTGTGTTCACAGCTTTATCTTGGAAAGTGTTTTGCTAAGTTGGAAGCAAAAGTAACGGCTCCCTTTCTTCATATAAGCCTAAGCAGCTGCTAACACTTTAATTGCTCTGGACATTAAACATCATGCAATAGAACACTTGAGCTACTCCATTAAAATTCAACTTAAAATTCTGAAGTTCATACTGTGACCTTTAAAAAAAATTAATACTTAATATCAAATGCAACCAAAATTCCATATTCCAGCTATAATATTTATTTTATGGGAGGAGGGGCCCAAGCAGATAGATCATGACTTTAAAGAAAGAAGTGTGTTTACATGTAAATCTATCCACAAAATAAATTAATGGCATTTAAGAAATTATTAATCTGACTTAACTGATGCTCACTATGAAACTGCTTTGATAATGACCCTGTAATTAGGTTCTCTACCACTCCTCTGTGCCATAGACTACAAAGCAAATTCCTTGCCATTAACTTCTTCTTAATAAAGAAATTACAATTTTAGAAATTATAGTTCTAGAATATGTTATAATCTGCACTGAAGTATCTTAATGGTGTCAAAGAGCTTTTCAGAGTGCTGCAACAGTAACGCACTGAAAAAGCTGTCTGCCAAACTTAGAAATTTGAGAGATGTTTTGCTTACAAAGCTGAGTATCCAATACCTGGTCATCCCACCATGGATCAGAAGTCAGAAATTTGGAGGAGAAGGAGGACAGAAAATCAGTGTGGTTTCACATGTACTATGAGCACACATGTATGTGTTTTATTTATAATTTACCCAAGTCCAAACGGATGGCAGTAATTGCCAATTTCGATTTCATGCTAACTTAGAATCAGACCACAGATCATCATTTATCTCCATCAAAAGGGGACCTGGAAGGCAGGAGTAATTTGCAGTTATGGTTAGTAATTAAAACTTGACATCTAATCTCAGATGTCACAAACACGTATTTTTATAATACACCAACCAGTTATTTTTACCGGAACAATTCCACAGTCAGTGTCAAAAAATACTCTTAAACAACCACCACCAACCCCTCCCCCAAAAAAAAAACCACAAACCCCACATATCAGTGCTGATGCACTGAACAGCCTAATAATGGTGTGAAACATGTAAATCTGGAAATAACATACATTTCCTCAAGGAGCTCCACCTATAAGGAGTGAAAGGTGGGAGGAAAAAAAAGTTCTGGAAATAAAATATTCTTCACTTCCTTAGAACGTGGCCCATGCGTTTATTTCCCTAAACCCAGCCGAAAGACTCTACTTAAAACACAGGCTTCTGAGCACAGCCAATTTTCAAACGGTGAGAAAAGAGCACTGCAAGATATAACGTTTTATACAGCGTTAGTTTAGTAGTTATTAAAAAAAAAAAAAAAAAGGTCTAGGAAGTTAATTCTACGTTCAGCTAAAGCTAGTCTTCTAGCCAAGAAAACCTGCAATGCAAAGAAGGGTCTCGCTGTCAACTCGTCTCAAATAACATACGGACTCGTAGTCCAAAACAGAAAAAGCTTGAGACGCACTGCTCCGAAATGTTTCAAGCCTTGACCGCGGCGCAGGGGCCACCCAGCAGCCCTGAGAAGGGTCACTAAGGATCTGTGCCGGTGCAGATCCAGCAGCATTCGATCCAGATCCCATCGAATCCAGAGGGCTCTGCCTCGGCGCCGGAGACAAACCTCGGGCCGCTAGCAAAGCAAGCGCATCTTTATCTTTTTTTTAGCGTCTCTTCCAAATGTTTTCACTCCCTTTTCCAAACTAATTCCCATGGCGAGCCCCCGAATTAATACTCTATCCTATATTTCCTATACAAGGAAAACCTTGAAGAGATCCCCGCTCGGTCACGGGGTAAACAGACCTTATGGCTCGAAATACCTCTCGCACTGGGGGACCATCTCCCAAAAGCACNAGGGATGAATACCACTGCGTCACGAAAAGACAAAAAAAATAACAGAACTGAGACGTAAGCTATGCACCCGCGCTATTTGCGCCTGCTCAAGGCTCGGCGAGCTTTCGGGGGTTTTTGTTTTTTGGGTTTTTTTTAAGCTTCTCTGCCGACACTCTCCGAGGAGCAGCCGCGCCCCCGGAGTCGGGGGCCGCTCTCACCTTATCCAGCTCATCATGCAGCTCGGCCAGGCTGGGTCGGAGCAGCTTCTCGCCCAGGTCGGCAGCCGTGTGCCGGTAGTGGTCGATGCGGGGCACGGCGTCCATGGTGTTGTGGCCGAAGGTGCGCAGGTAGTAGGTGTTGGTATGGGTGTCATAGTAGTAGTGGTGGTGCCCGCCCGAGTGCAGGCTGCCCTCGCTCATCACCGTATCGCCGCCGTTCTGGACGCCGCTCACATTGCCGCCCTCCGAGCTGCCTCCCCCGGCCTCGCCAGGGCTCTCACCGCCGGCAGACGGGTCCACGAAATTCCCCCGAAACCTGCCCTTGGCTTCCTCGACTCCCTTACCCGCCACGCCGACATCCCCGCAAGACTTGCGGGGCCCCTCGGCCACCAGATCCACCTGGAAGCGGCTCTGGCTTGGCGTAGGACCCAGCGGCTTGCCCAGCACATCCTTGGAGCCCTCATCCCCCGCGGACCCCGCCGCCAGCTCCTTGCCCTCCATGCCTTCCCCTCGCTCTGTGGCCGCCACTGCTCCGAACGCCCCTCCCGGCCGCCGGCTCCTCTGCTTTAAGCGGCCGAGCAGCACCCC
>WEIU01010155.1:4304-32022 GCA_013389925.1 Aegithalos caudatus
GGTATATATTGAAATATTTATCTCCTTTCATATGATTTATTTCTGGTTATTGCACGGTGCCCCAGGTAAATGCTTGAGCCACAAGTCCGACCATTAGTGTAAATATGGTTTACTACTACAAATTCAGTAGGAAATCTGAAAGCCAGATGGGTTTGCCACCCTCATGGACAAAATTATATTACTAATAAAGTTGATTTCTTAATCATAATGTCTCAGCACTCATATACAAAGCAGAGTTTATTTATTATCTTCTCAATTTTCTCTCCAAATTAATTTGCCCTCTTTATGTTCATACATCGTCCACATTCTGTAATTTGTATTACTGGAAAAAGTAGTGACTAAATTCACCATCAGAATTTATTTCCTTCATGAACTTTCATTTGTTCCCTTGTCTACCTATTTGAGTTCAAGCTTAGAGGAACATATTTTTTAAGAATATATTTTGAACTTACAGAAAAGTGAAAATCCTTCAAACTACTGGTAGTAGTTAGGCTGGTTACCAGGCACACCTAACCAATTCCTAACCACATTATTACAGACTATATCAACCTCTCATTTTATGTTGTTTAAGCTTGACTCCTCCTCTCAGACACAGGTGTGGCTGTGTCCACGTAGGCTGGAGGAGAGAGCTGGAGTATAAACCAACCTCTCTTTGTCAGCCCTCTCCTACCCAGGTCAGTGTCACTGCCTGCAGTCATAGTTGGATCACTTCAATCTAAATTCAGTGTCTGCCAACTAGTGAGCAATCAGAAACTGGGCAAGAGCATTAGCTAAAACACTGTGCCAACTAGGCAATATTCATTCTGTAAGAAGTACAATTTTCTACAAGAGACAGACACATCTTCTGAACAAATCTGCCTCTTAATATTCAGTAAAATACTGAGCCTTAAAATTCAATAAAAATTATGTCTTTGTACTTCTGTCGTGCAGTTCTTCTGAGATTCCTCTATTACCATGTCTTATCCCTCCAGAAGCAACAGTTTTCTGTTTCACAGAAAAGTTCACTTTGAACTTGCAAAACAAGCTGTAATCTCAGCCAGTGAACATCATAGTTCTACATTTAATTATATCTGTTCCAGACCATTTTTATCCCATTCTCTGGCTCTAAACTAAATATGAGTAATGCTTATGATAATCCATCAGGTGTTTGGCTTCCACTTCCATTGTTACTTCTCTTAGTTTGTTTTTTTTTCCATCAGTCCATGATATGTGACCAATGGTGATTTCTCAGGATTTCCAAGTCACACAGCCCTCCTCTTCTAGGGGAGTCTCAGTTACACCTCAGCCTAAGCACTTCCTCCCTGCATAAAGGTTCTTACATTTCCAATGCTCCGTGTCTGCACTAACAATTCCAGTAACAATAACTCCACCTAAGTTGTTAATAACAGCTCCTGAGCCTCTGACTACTTTGTGGTATCAAATACACATTTTGTAACATGGCTGATAGCACAAAATTTAACAGTCTTGCATTACAAAATACCTCGCTTCGCCTGCACTGCCTGGAAACTCAAGTTTCCAATCCTTTTCCTTACAGGAATACAAGTGCAGAACAAAGGAGAACTAGGGGTGAGTTCACACTCAAGGATGGCCTGCCTTCTGCCTGTACACAGCAATATATTAACTCACTGGTAACACCACCTTGTTTACTCGTTATGTGTTTCCAGATTTAAGGACTCTTTATGCTATATGTCACCCACATGCGTGGCAGAAGGAAAGTCAGATCTTGTCATCCAGTTACCACTGGGATCTGTATAGCTCCTTGTGGTTTAAGTGGACATCCACAAATATTAAAATTTAGGGAGTCAATTACTGGCCTTAATGCAAGTGCCAGTAGTAGGAAACTGTGATACCATCACTAAGAGTGAAAGATGTGTTTTGCCCATTTGAATAGAATGATGAAAGCACAGAGTATTAATGTCAGAATTTAATTTTTAGTCCAAGAAATCAGCATTTATTTGATGCAAGCCCAAAGAATATTTTGTAGCTACTATCTGAATAAGAAACTTGTCAGTGTCCCAAATTTAAAAAAAAACAAAAAACAAAAAACAAAACCAAACCAAAACAAAACAAAACAAAAAACAAAACAAAAACCAAAACAAAGCAAAAAAAACACAACAACAAAAAAAAAAAACAAAAACCTTTGAGTCTGTATTTCAAATACCTAAGTAGAGCAACAAAAATAAGAAATATCAGGCATTATAGAATATATTATCAATGATAGAGGAAAAAATTCCATTTAGTTCTGTGGGATTCATCCACCAGGCACATTGAAAACAGACTTTTCTTAGTAAAAGCTTCAGTGGATTAATGAATGAAGTTTTTCATGACTGATGTATCAGAGTTCTTCCAAACAATTACAGCACACAAGCAAAGTGCAGCCAACATTGTCCATTTACCTATGCAAAAACCTTTCAGGAAAATCCTTCATCAGAAGTGGTAAGGTGACAAAAGAAGAAAGAGAAGTTAAACAAACAGGAAAACAGTTTATAAGACAGGACATCCCAAAGATTAATTTGGAAATTCATCTGCAATACCCAGAAAAATAATTTTGCTGTCTCTGAGAAATGGGGAGTAGAAAGGAACAAATGGTGATATTCTTTCAAAGTCTGCACATAATTTTAACATTGCACATTTATGTCACTTTACTCATGTCACAAGAAAACACCTTAGGGTGTGAACTGTATCTCTCTCTTATTCAGTCAAGCACAAGAAGGCGCTTCACTCACATTTTGTTTTTCAGATTGTAGATGTCACATAGTTTCCAAATACTCTAATCCATGAATTCTTTTAATACTGAAATGGTGGATATTGGCAGCCCCAGAGCCAGTGAGGTCTATCTGGACTCCAGATGGGTGATTCAAAATCAAAATGCTTCTTTAACTTCTCTTCTTAATAAATGAACATAAACCCTTGCCTCAGTGCTGGTTTCTAAGAGGGTATCAGTGAAAAGAGCAAATGTAAATCATAGGAGAATCTAAACAAGCAAGTTTGCCTCAGAAGGAAGTAAGTGATTGTACACAATCACTAGGACATTAATAAAGTATTTTTATTTTAAAACAAAACCAAATGTATTTTTAATTTTACTAATGCTTGTTCTAAAAGTGTATTTTTGTAACTAATTATATCAGTGTGGAAAAATGCATAGTCTGCTTAATCTCTGTAACTGAAACAGTTTGTCTCCTGAAAACTATAAAAACAGAACAAAAGTTTCACCTGAAACCAACATATCGTGACAATTAGTTCATAGCATGATTGTAAGAGGTTGTCCAATGCATAAAATTTCTCTGAAAATCCATTTCTCTTAAATTTCTTATTTTAAACAACTAATTAACAACGGTTTAGGTCCTTATGAGACATAAGTATTCTGGTTAGTCATAGCAATAGAGCTGGAAAGAAAATATCTCACAGGAAAGTAGCACAGATTTGATATCTTATTTTTCTTCTCCCACTTCAATGTTTAGGAAGTATTGTGGCAATGTACTAAGGCCTTAGATTTTTAAGATTCTACTATCAAACCACATTTTTAAGCAGGGACTAAATGCATTGATACATAAAAATAAATTTAACTTTTTTTAATATGACCTCCTGAAAGTGTTTCTATAGCAATAAAACTTGCAGCAGTGGCTAGGCAAAACCTGCTGATGTCACCATTCCCTTTACTGAGACGGTAACAGAGGTGTCAGCTTCATCTTAGCCATCTCTAAAATTATTTATCCAGAACAAATCTAACTATTTCTTTCTGCATAACACCTCCAAGCTCAGCCTTTCCTCTTAGTTCATATTGCTGAAGTTGAAACCCAGATCACCATATTTTCATCTTCATATATGCAACTCCTTAGTCTCTCATCATGACATGTCCTGACCATTTTGAATGAAGTTACTTTCATACAACTAAATTAATCTTCTTGGCTGCACCATCATGCCACCAACAGATTGCTCTCTTTTTTTAGTCCGTCACAAACTCCTGAACCAAAGAGTTTTATACTGAATGTACTTTGTAGTTTATAGCAGAGTATAGCCTGTGGTCTGAACAGGGCTCTTGAGTAATTTCCATCTCTGTTTAAGCCAGCTGTCACCATCTATCTGTTCAGCTTTCTTTCAAATTGTCTCTCACTTTCCACTGTCTTCTAAATGTGGGATGAATTCACTACAATTTCTTGTCAAGTTAATCTTTTGATGGCGCCTTTCTACTGGTGCCCATCAAGTTTGAGAATTACCATCTTTAGGATGGGCCTCTGGGAGCCAAGTTTTGTGCTTCCAGGTGAAATGGGGATTGTTTGGGATTGTTCTCAACACCTGCCGCCCACTGCAGCTGCCTGTTGCACAAAAGAGAATTGCTTCTCCACTACTCTCTCCCACTTCCACGCTGCATCCACCTGTCACCATGTATTTTTACCCTGTAGGGTGAATGCATTTTGATTTTTAAACTTCACTCATTACCACAGTAGGTTGCAAAGTACTGAAAGGAAGAATCTTGAGGTTTTCTTGTACCATGCGGTATAATTAACAATGTTTCTCTAAACTATAATACATAATCATATTTTTCTTATTTTCTTACTATAATATGTAATTGCATAATATTTTCAAATTTTCTTAAATACACAAATTTTGATGAGGGGGTTAGACACACTGCTTTATAAATCAATATTTAGTTATTTGAAAGAGAGGAAAAAATATGTATATATCCATGTATCCTAGCACTTCCTGAGTTTTACAGTCATTTCAAAACATCAGGAAAAGGTTCTGGGCTTCATGCCAGCTGAAACTATTGGCATGAAATCTCATAAAGTGGTGTGCACACCTTCAGCTTTTGAAGGATTTGTTCACTGCTGACAGTGGAACTGTAAAGAAACTAAACTCCAAACAACAAATTACTCAATTTCCCCCCTGCTTCACATAATCACACTGGCAATTTTCGAAGTTTGCTATATGATCACCTTTCAGGTGAAAATTATTCATGAATTGGACCACTTGATAGGTAGAATTTTATTTATCTGGCAAATATTTCACTAGACAAGGAAAATAACCATACTGAGCAGAGCGTAAATAGCTTAAGTTAGGTGAAGGAAAAAACCCTGCTGTTCTAATATGGAGAAAATATCATCAAAGATTTATTGGTGATTTTCAGTATAAGTAGATTGATATTGTAAAACTGAGTTACATTTGCATGGAGACCATCATCACACTTAGCAAGATTTCCCCATATATCTTCATTATTTTCTTTTTTCTGAAGGAGGCATGTGTGTGATCCTGAGGGGGAGGTAAAGGGCATTTGCAACCCTGCTCCTTTTGCCCTCAGAATGAAACTGCTGGGCACAGAAGACATTGAGGGGTCATTAACTGTCTGCAGGTTATCACTTGTGCTGCTGAATTTATCACTTATTCTGCTGTAACAAGACTGTGTTATGGTCAAAGTTTTCAGCTGTTTCTGACTGACTGTCTGGACTGAATGCCACAAGTGTTTGAGCAACATAGAAAGATGAACAAAAACAACCCTTTCTTAACAACCTTAATAAAAATAAATACTTATTACAAGCCAGATGAATAAGAACCTGCTTTATCACAATACCTGCTATGTTTTACCACAAAATTTTGCTACTTAGCCAAAGTGCTTCCAGACTAAACAATCTGCTTTGGATTCCAGTCATGTAGACCTTGTGAGAGCAGACACAGTCTTCCTTGGACATGAGGCTGAATTTCATTTCACAAACATTAAGGGATATGTGGTTTAACTTTGCCTTACTGTGACTTTGTCTAATGCTGATCTGCAGCTATCTCATTTATGGATAGTTACTATGGACACAAAACCAAACATTTTCTTTGCTTGAAAGTAAAGAAACCATTTCCCCACAACCAACCTGAAATGAAGGTATCAGCTAGATCTCTCCAGATTATCTTCAGTCTCCATTGTTGCTTGCCATTGCCAAATAAATTCTGCAGAAATTTAACAGTCAGCACCTCTCTTCCTGGCTTGGGTAGGAACACAGCTTTGTACCAAAATCCCTCTTAAATGTGAAAGATAGACCAGTATTTTAAATACCATTCTGTGAAACATTAGGTTAGGGTTAAAAATTGCTATTCAAGACTGAAACCACTGAAAGGAGACGCACACTCTATTTGTTATCTTCCTCCCCCAACAAAACCCCACAAAATAATTAAACTAAGTTGTTAGAATAATTGTACAGAAGAAATAGAATGGCTGATGAATGGCATGTATCATCCATCTTTAAAAATAATTTTCAATTCTCTTACACCATTTGACTGTTTAAAAAAATATTCCAGTTTTATTTACAGCCACCATCAACAGTTTCTGTGCTGTCTTGTATGATTTATTAATTCTTACTTCAGTAAAAAAAATGTTCATAGTTTTAGAATTTCTACATCCATCTTTCATATTTTTTTACCTTTCTTTAGTAAAATAATCCATCTACTTTTAGTCAACAAACTTCAATCTCTGATATATTTTTTGGTTTAATATTTTCCTTTTCCTAGTAGCATCACTTACCCTACTTTAATATATTTTAATTAAATTCTATCCCCATCTGTAAAGTCACATATAGTACAACAAAGTTCTGCCCTGAGGACATAAATTAAGTGAATACCAAGGAGTCAAAGGAAAGCTTTTCTCATAGTTGTCTGAAGATTTGGGTCCAGGCCTTGAGGTAATTTCAGTAAGAGATGGGTGCCTTGTTAGCTGCTTATGGGAGAGATGCTGCCTGGTAACCTTTCTCCTCTATGACAGAACAACTCCAGGGAGTTGAGTCTTGACTAAAATGTGAGATGAAATCTCCTGCTACTTTTACTGTTTACCATGGCCTCATTCAGAAGTTCCGACTCTGAGGTTTACATTCTGCTTTGGAAAAGGGATGCTGATAATAAGTGCAAACTGCCTGAACCACTAAGACTTCCACAATGCAAATACTTACACTCTGGAGACCAGTGGGTATTACCAGTTGGTTTCAAAGGGATTACTAGCACACACAAGACTGTCTACAAGCTTAATGCCAGTGGTTTGTAGAATCTGTGACTAATTCACACTAATTAAAATGTGACACAGATCTACAGTATCTAGGTCAAATTAAATAATTGCTATCTGAAGGCTATCCATTGACATGCATAAGCTTGCAGTGTCAGGGTATGTGATATGGATGCCTGTGTCAGGAGCAGAAGCCATAGAATTGAGGGGTCTGGTCTGAGCTTTAGACAGAACTTTTGGGTAGGCTTGGCATGACAGATATAGCCATGATTAAAGCCTGGAGCTGGAAACAAAGATCCTGCTGGGGAATCACTGTCTATCACAGAGATCAAAAACTGATCAAAAGCATTTCCTGGCAGCCCTTGCTCACTGCTCCTACTGAGCTCTAAATTCAGCAAAAGCTTTGCTGTTTCTCAGAAACAAAATCCCCCAACTATGATAAAATGACAAGTCATCTAGGTGCTGAGATATTTTAAGAATATCTTTGATTTTGGCTACCACAGCAACAAATAGGCCTGTCCTTGTTAATGATAAAATAAATTTCTAAAGGTGACTCATCTTCATTGATAAGCCATATACATATATGTAGGAGAAGGGATTACAGGTGACCTTGCCCCTTGATTAGTCACAACTGTATTAATTACCATCAACAGCCTCTCCCCTGATAAGTCACAACCATATCCAATAAGGATGAATGTGATAAAAGGGTGGGTTGGGTGATCAGGGTAGGATTCTGAGGAGGGTGGAATTGAAGGAGTTTTCCAGAAGGACTGGAGGATGGGAAAATGGGAGAGAGACTTGCTGCTGTGAGGGGTCTGTTGTGAGGTTAGTCTGGGTCTGCAGCTGGAGCCTCCTGTTGGAGTCTGCAATCTGAGTCTAGCAGGAAAAGCCTGCAGTCTGAGTCTGCAAGGGAAGCCTACAGTGGGAGTTTGCTGTAGTTGGAGTCAAGATGGCTAAGTTATGAAGAAGAATAAACTTCACACTGATAAGTGACAATGTCTTGGCTTATTTCTATCCCTAAAGTGAGGACTGCTGTGATGCATATGCATCCTCCTAGAGATACAGCTCCAAGGGAAAAATAGTCATCATTCACTCACCTGAATTTCATGACCACAAAGTTATTGTTCACAAATAGGTATTTCAGAGTAAAATAGATTATAAACAAAAAGTTGAAGGAAATGCCTTGATGATACTATTATGCAGGCAGCATAGATTTTCTTTTAAAAAAGTAGATATATTTTGCAATTAAATATCATTAGTTCTTTGAAGCTTTCTTCTCTAAAAGATATAGAGAAAATTATAGTCATTAGAGTTGCATTACTTGGTTCAGCTCTGTCCTATCTGAAGACATCCACGCTGAGCCGTTTCATTTGGATTCAAATGACAATAACTCCTGGTGTTCACCATGAGAAATGCACTTCCTACATCCTTAGGGGTTTCTTTGTTTACTAAACTGATTTAACACAAATATAGGTATCAACACTTTCTAAGCACTTCCTGGAAATGGTCTCAGAAAAGTGTTTAATTTCATTAACTGGTCTTAAAATATATATATTGTACAGCGTCCAAGCAGCAAAATGTTAAGGAATTCTGAGTAATAATTTTGAAATTTGGTTAACTGCTTGTGTGTCCTTATATCCTAGAGCTGACCTTGGACTGGCTCATTAAGAAATACAGCTGAGCTGTTGGAGTTTGCATCAATTCTGCAATATTTCTGTCTTATTTATAACCATTTATCCTGTAGTCAAATTCTAATGATTATGAACACTTTTGAAAAAGCACATGTCATAATTTACAAACACAAAAAACCCCTGTGCTTTTGTTTTCTCATTCTTGGCTTAATTCCTTCTGCTTTGTATTTTTGTATACACCTTTATAACCACTGTAGAGCTTATTGTAGTTTTAAATAAGCATTGTGGTTTAACCTCACTAACTACCATGTAGTCACTTGCACACAGCTGCTCCTCCCTTCTGTGGGATGGTGAGGGGAATCAGAAGAAAAAGGAAAACACATCAGTTAAGATGAGGGCCATTTAACAAATGACATAAAGGATAATAAGATTATTATTGTTATAATTATTGTTATTTTTGTAATGAAAATGTTAGAGAGAAAGGGGTAAAATACAAGAGGAACAAGTGATGCACAGTGCCATTGCTCACAGAGCACTGACCAGTGCCCAGCCTTTCCCCAAGCACTGACTTTCCCCCTGGCCAATTCCCCCCAGTTTCTATACTGGATGTGACCTTCTGTGTATGGAAATCCCTTTGGCCACTTTGGGTCACCTGTCCCAGCCATTCTCCCTCCCAGCCTCTTGTGCACCTGCTCACTGGCAGGGCACGGGACACTGAAAAGTCCTGGATTTCAGGTAAGCCCTACCTAGCAACAGCCAAAACATCAGCGTGGAATCAATGTGGTATTCTCATACTGAATACAAAACACCAGCTACCGGGAAGAAAATTAACTCTATACCAACCAAACCCATGAAAATGAGGTAAATATATTCTAAAAAGCTAAAAAGACCACCTCTGCAACATATAAGGAAAAAAAAAAAAAAAAAGGGCTAATATGCAGTTATCATCGCTTGCCTATACATGACTATCCAACCAAGTCCCCTTCCCTAGGTCATCTTGTATGAAGCAATGTCTTCTGTGGAGGGCAGAAAAAATCTGAAGCTGGATAAAATCTGTTGTCTCTGTTGCATTTCTTTTTTTCCACAAAAATTCTTAAATACTTCGATGTCCCCAGGATGCTTTCATTTTGATATTAAAGCAAGGAAAAGGGATCACTTCCTAGTGGAAAATGAAGTCTTTTTTCATCTGTCCATGCTGAACCCCATATGTCTAAAGAATAAAATACAATGCATTGGAAGTGTATTTGCTGTTAATATTTATGATCACTTCAGCCTTCTTTTTCCATTTATAAATGATTTGTTAGAGGATCACAATTTCTCCAGATATATGCATTATTAAACATCACAAGGAATTCTCAGGCCCAAGCCAGAATTGATTTCAAGTAGCACCCTGAGTATTTTCCTACTGTTGGGATGTCATTCATCATCAAAATTGCATGAAATTGTGCTGTTCCATGGGATGACAACAATTTAAATTAGAAGAAAATGGAAATTAATAGCAGAGTGATTTCTGATAGACACTTATGTTTGGATTAATAATTCCTAATAAAAAATGTATGAAACTTCATTATCTGCCAAGAAGTTAAAGTTAATTGCAAACTCTGTCACTGGTTCCCATTTTGTGCAGACAGTTGCTCCTTCTGGGCTTCATCCTTAGGGATTTTGGTTAGGATCTTCATATTGTATCAGCAGTTATCTCTAAATATCAGCTTGGGAATCAGCGCTCTTAATCCTTCCAATTTGGTATGACAGTAATTGCGTTATACTCTTCTTGTTATAATAATTTCTGCCAAATAACAACAAAGTCTAATAGATATATACTCATTTTTACCCCTTGACTGCAAGTACTGTAGAAATGGGAATACCATTCACACAGAATACAAGTGCATGCAACACATATATGAAAAAAGATCTACTTCAAATATTCAAAGTTTCAGAGCTTTATGTAATTAAGCAACCAAAAAATAAAATTCACATTTATTTTACTCTCACAGGATCAAGAGATCAATCTTTAGGTACTCAACTGAAAAATAAAATGAGAAACATCTATTATTTTATCTAGAACACTTGATTTTTGGTCTGTCTTATAATGGAGGAGTGATTTTGCATTGGTCTCATGTCTTCTCACCATAAACTCAGAAACCTGTTTTTCTCTTGAAAGTGACTTTCATCTATGATAACAGTATTTGTGGGTATACTTAGGGCTGAATGCTATGCGTCAGGTCTAAAATATTCAACTACTTGGACATGAAATCAATAATATTGCAAAATTCCTTGGCAAGTATATGAACCGTACAAACCATACATACCGGGGTTTGTTGGTCAAGAACCAGATGGCTGTTGACACTTGATGGAATACAAAAAGATTTATACTTCCCAGCTCTTTCATAGAAGCTCACTGATATGAGCATATCATTGGCATAGGAGCCAAATCATGTGTACTCTTCCATTGTCTCATTAATTACATTTCACTAATTGACTCATGATTTCTGAACACTCAGGTTGGCCTGTGAAAAATGTCTACAAATCAAGGAACATATTCTCACTTGATTTTGACTTGTAATTTTGACTTATTTTCAGCCCATATTATAAAAACTCCCACACATGATTATAACTATCAAGATATGTCACTTTTTTCTTTATATTTGAAGTCATATCTATTCTACTTCTGCATCAATAATTGTTTTTCAAAAGTGATAATCCTTACTCAGGCATAAGAAACTTTTTTTTTTTTTTTTAATTATTAAAACCAGAAAGTTTTGTGGAAAAGAGTATGTAAGTTTCAGTAACAATGGTCCTCTAAACCATTTCCTACAGGTGGATCCTCCCTCTAGTAATTCAGACATGAAACAACACTGAAAAAATTCAAGTCCCTCACAGATCTGTGCCCTCCTGAAAATTTTCACAGGTCCCATTCACTAAGTCCTTCTGTAACACAGAAAACAATTGCAGTGGTTTCTGAAACTTATCCTTAAAATGTTCAAAGTATAAACTATTTCAACATGTTCTTCACTATTTTTGTAAAAACAACTTATTAGTAGTTGAAGTCTTAAAAATATGGAAGAAAATAATATGTTCTAACCTGCAACTTGGAAAATGTGAAAATTTATTGCATCCAATAAAATTCAAGATTATTTTATGTTTAAAAAAATATGAATAAGGAAACCAAGTATTGAAAGAGCTCTTTAAACTGGTCACTGTGTGGTCAGAGCTTTGAATGAATTAGTTGTCAAGATTCCTGCTGTGGAACCCACTTTCACTGGCTCTTCACAAGAGATTTCTGGTGCTGCCCACAACCAGAAGCTTACCACAGGAACCATGAAGGAGCTGAAATAAAGAGACAGGCTATTTAAAATCACTCCAGTACCAAGAAATGCATTTCAGCACCAGATACTGCACCCACATAATTTATTTTTTTTTAAAAATTAATTACATGTTGAGGAAATACACTAAATAGGATGAAGAAATGCAACTGCATGCAAAATTGGCAACAGTGGCAGGGTTAAAAGGATATATTGCAATGTCTAAACACCAGCCTGGGGAAAGTAAGCCTAGTTCTGATGGATGCAAACCTCACTCTATGTACCTAAGTTATGATAACTAAAACCACAATAGACTTTTACCAGCAAAAAAGACAATGCTCTTCCATGCCAGTGTGCTGACTCTGGTCTCACAGAAAACTGTTTCTGCCGCTCTGTTCTTTTCTCTTCTTTTAGACTTCTGATTGTTTACATACTTAGGAGTCAGATTCTCACACATTTTCTATAAACAGTACTATTGTTTACATTCCTCTAGTTAGGAGGGACAATTGATAGACACCTTCTCAGACCAGTGGAATTGAAGAGGTTGAACCTCTGTCTTCCAGTGTGGTCCATTTCTGTGAAATGTATATAAGGTGAAATCAAAAAAGTAGACTCCTCTTTTCCTCCTCTCACTCTGGCTCTGCCATCTCTGTTGCGTCTCATCGTGGGGTTCCTGCATCATGTCCCTGTCAGGAAGAATCACCTTCTGAAGCAGACCTACTGTCCAGTTTCTACTCCATCCAGCTGAGCTTTAGGGGGTAAAACAGTCCTTTGGAGTCACTGCCACTTACTGATGAGAACAACTTTTGTGATGCCAGCACAACACACAAACTCGAGGAGTACACCGGGATATCGATGTTCTCCCATAGCGCTACACAACAGAAATGTATGAGGCTGTAACTCTGGGTCATTTGGAGTCCATTATATGAATGTACACTGCAATAAAGTCGTTTTAGATGGTTATATGAGATTATGGACTGCAGTGCCATTATCATTAAGTGCGGGAGGACATGGACCCCAATTCTGGGTGCAAGAGCCCTTCCAGACCCCAATCTTGGCCTCAGAACCAAGGTTGCGTGAAAGTGGGCAAAAGCCACATCTTCCTGCACCTCCCCAAAGTCCTGCACTGAACACAGGTGAGTTACCCCATAGACCTCATCTTTTCAGCACTGAACTACAGTTTTATGGGAGTACCTGTGTCCATCTAATGAAGAAATCTGAGACATGAATACTTCTGAATCATCATACACACAATGTAAATAAACAAGGAAAATCATGGCCTGTGCTGTGGCTGGGATGGTCTGAGAAAACAAGCAGGATAACATTTATAGAAAGATATACAAGAAGTCTTACCCAAGAAAATCACCAACCATTCATTCCAGAACAATAGTTCTGCAAGTTCACTGCTATTCACTCATATTCACATTATTCAATGTCATGAATTTAATTTTCACTTCTTGTGGAATTTTCACGTCTTGCAGAACTTCTGGAAACTACATTACAATGAACAGCTGGGAAATAATAATATAGTTTCATACACACTGCTAATGAAGCTGGAAATAGAAGGGTACAGCCAGCACAAAGTTCTAGACTGTGATTCCAAAGAGCAGTGTTTCCCTTTCATTATGCACTGATGAAAAAAGATGTAGCTATTCTTTCCATGGACCAAAATGAGTCTTCAGTCAAACTCAGAATATGCCTGCTTGTGTACCATTTATGCCTCAGAGAAAGGCACACATTTAGAGGGGATCTTACAGATCCTACTTTCTCTTTCACATTTTATTTAGACAGGTATAGATATAAATATAGATGTATTAGAATAATGTTCACACACAAGATGAAAACAAAGTTTACAAAGGTTTTTCTGTGACAGGATTTTTGCTTACTGTTTAGTAAAAATGAACAGTACTCTGAGTCAAAATGAGGATCTAAGCCAACTACATCATACTACAGTTCTTTGCCTGTTTAAAATAAAACCACACCTATTTATCTTTTTAGGCTTTCCTGACAGAAATGCTCTCTGTATTTACTGGGATGGAAAGACAGCCTGTAGCCTGCAGACAACTCTGTAACCTGTAACTGGGCCACCTGCAAAGCTGTCAGAACAGAAACCAGAATAAAAATTCCTAAAAAGCAGCAAAAGCACCCTAAATAATCATCTACTGGTCCATTTCAGCAAATTTATAGTATCATTTTAACCAGATTTTGAATTATAGATGCTTTCAAAATTATCACAAATGTTATGCGAGGGTTATCTCAAATTAAAAAAAAAAAATAAAAATATTGGAAGCAGTGACAGATAGAAGACTCCAAGATCTTTGAGTGTGCCTTGCAAAAGAGTTCACAGGATAAGGAGGATACAAGATCAGTAACATGCAGTTGCAATGTTGAAGGAAATTAGGTTGTTAGGCCAGTTTGCCATGAGACTCAGGATGGAAACTAGTAGGGAATACCTGATTAATAAAATATATGAATGAAGAGAGAAGAAGAAAGAGGATATTCAAGTAACTATGGTAGAAAGCTGCGCTGAGCCACAGAGAAATGAAGACCATCTTATTGTCCAATGATGTGTGATAACTGAAACTAAAGGATTTGGAAAGAGATAAAACTAACTCCCCTACTCAAAAAAAAGTAAAGAAAAATATGTATTTTGTGTGTGTGCAGTAGAGTCAATTACTGTATTCCACCAGGTTTTCTACTGACATTCTTGTGATGTGCAGAAAGATAAATGTGAGAGCTGTATACAAGCTGCTTCTGAGGTATTGAAACTGCCTTATGTGACAGCAGAGAAAAAAATGTAAGAAATAGGTTGCAAAATTCAGATCTTGGTATTTATCATTTTAATTCTTGTGTACAATGCCTGATGTAAGTGGGCATCTCTGTTCACATTTATCACCTGGAGTTTTCATCTTTCCCATTCTCCTGAAAAATTAATGCTATTGTTCCATAACACACAGTATATTTTGTCATTTCTGCAGGTGACCTTCTTTAATACAGCCCAGACATAACCTGCTTCCTATTTCAAACTCATATATTAACATCTCCTTAGCATCTTATCACATTTCTCATTTTCCAGCATTAATCACTGTAATGTGACTTTGCTACTGCTGAAGGACCAAGAAACTGATCTCATTAACCAGCTCACTTTTGTTTTTCTTTTTTTCCCAAAGACAGGTGTGTTTTAATTAACCACTTGCCTTAGCTATTCCCAAAACAATAGACTGGTCCAGGCAGCCTGAGTGAAATTTTTAAGAGTGAGATCTGAGCAAAATGGCAACATCAGTCATTGCTGCTATCCTATGCCAGATACCCAGACAGCAAGTGTAAAGCTTTTCTGGTCCTATCAGGTATCTTTAGTGTTCCATATTTATACTGTTCCTTCTGCCTCTCATTGTGGCCACCAGAAAAATTCAAAAGTATCTTTATCCCAGAGAGGTTTGTGGACTCCTCATCTCTGGAGGTGTTCAAGACCAGGTTGCATGGGCATCTGGGTAACCTGGTCTCATGGAAGGTTCCCTGCAGTGTCAGGAGGTTGGAACAAGAAGAAATTTGAGGTCCCTTCCAACCCAAACCATTCTGTGATTCTGTGATTTTATGACTTTTGCTGCTATGAGAAGCTTTCTGAGGGTTGGTTCTTCACAAATAGGGTGGTCATTATTGAAATTTTATCTCATCCTATGCCAACACTTTTTAGCCTTTCTGCACAGGAGTGTGGAAGCAAGGATGGGCATGTGGTTGGAGGTGTTTAGTACCAAGAAAATCCCACAGAGCCCTTTAACTTGTGTAATTGGTTCCATTTGATCATTTGAATAAGAGATAAGTGGATTTGTATGAAGTGAAGCCTTCCCTGAATGGAGACCTAAAATTCTCGCTAAATTCAATTACTTCCAGAGGTTAAAAACTATCCTTGGCTAGAGCAAAGCAGTTTTGGTTAAAGAGTCAATATCAAGTGATATGAAAAAGGGCAAATTTCTACAAATGACTCTTCGAAACCAACCTGGTTTTCCTCCTGAAAGTCATGCTGCAGCTGATGACAGAATACTCATGCCACAGAGGTACTGTGTGGAAATATGGACCAGGAAATACAAGTACGCACTTTAAGACTTCCTAGATCAAAAAAGCAAGATGCCAAGTCTGACAGAGATGCATTTTTCCATCCACAGAGAACAGAGTTACATTAGGTGAAGCCAGAACCCTAAAAGAACTCCCCAAATAAGCGGTTTATGGTCTCTGTTATTTTGTGTGGCTTGGTACAAGAGCTTTCTGTCAGTAATCTTGGACCCTTTGATTCATGCACTAGCAATGAACAAGCTGGTGCTATGTTTTTATTTGGTTTACAATTATTATTATTGCTTATTTGTAGTTATATACATATTATTATTTGTTTATTATATAGCATTATATATTTTGTTATTATTTTCCAATGCAGGAAGAAGTGGCAAGAGGAGGAGAAAAGGGAAGAGAATCAGTGTCTTAGTTTTCTTCATTTTCATAATAAAATATTTAAACCTCTGACAGAAAAAAGTGCTTTAATATTTCAGCTTCTGGCTTCCAAGAGAGTCATGTAAATTGTTGCAAGAAGGTAAAATAATCTTATATACACCTACTAGAGTTTCATTACACCTTCTGCTGAATCTCTTTTGAATAATACAACAGAAAATGTCTTAATCGGGTGAAGAATGATATTCTTAGAAGCATTTTCGTGGTTATAAACCAATGCTGACTAGCAGATAATATAGACTCGTAAGTAGTAAACATTTTTCTTATGAAAATGGAACCAGTAAGAAAAAAAAAGGGAAAACTGTCAAAACATGACAGCAATATTTATTTAGTCCACCCTAGCAGAAGTTTTTCTGTCAGTCATGAATGTTTCATACTGAAGGTTTAGTTCAAATAATGCTTCTGTAGATCTTGCTAAGAGTCATGTTTACCATAACATTGTTTCTTGTCTTTCTCTGTACAGAAAAATATGATCAAGGTCATCCAGACTTGTTCATCTCCTGAAAGAAAAAAAAAAAAAAAATTAAAATAAAAAGATGGTTTTTTCATCATAATTTCTGCTCAGAACTCAGCACATTGGAAGTTTTTTGTTCTGGAACTGAGATAATCTTATCAAATATACAGCATACCTTTTGATACCTGTACTACAGTCTCTGAAATGTCTCTCCTACTTCTTTTTTCCTTTATTCATTGACAGCAAAGTTCTCTTAGACAGCTTTAAGAAGTTACATGGGGAAGTGTTCTACCAAAACTAACATTTGCATTAAGTTTTTTTCCAAAAGGTTTACCATATTACCTGTGTTTGAGAATGTTTATTGATGGTTAGGATGCCCTTGAATACCTTTAAGTCCTCAAGTGTTTGTCACTCACAAAGATATTAGTAAAATGCCAGTTTTAGTAACCAGTAGGCAAAACAAGTTCTCCTGTAGCACAACAGCAATTTTAACATTTTATTATTGTGTTCTCTTATGCAAAGAAATTAGGAGTCAGCCAGATTGATTATACTACCACATGAATATTTACAGAAACAAAGGAGGAAGAAATTTTTGATTAAAGATGCCATGAGATACCAAAAATGCAAAGGAACCTGTGATTTTTATTTTCCTTGAAATTGCACCTTGGGAAAAATATCAAGTTTGAATTGTTGGATGTTTCAATGTCAGTCTGACTGTAAATTGATAGTCCTATGCAATATGTGATTTTCAGTGTCCAAAGTCATACAGATTAATAAAATAAATCAGTGTTACAGAGAAGTTTTATTCGAACCATTCACACTGAGTAATCTGATAGCTATCCTCCTTCAATTAAAATGCCTATCGACTTCAGTAACTGGGAAAATTTAATTTTAATACAGTTAAACCTCTGCTCATTCCTTCAAATATATTATTGTACAATAAATTATTTAGTATCCCAAGTCAGAAGTCCTGTAAATTTTTACTGTGTAATATAATTGTTTCTTAATTGATCTACTAAAATGCATAAAGACCCCATTTTTATGTATTTCATGTATGAAAGCAGTTGTAAACAAGGGGGATACTGTAGAGAACTGCTATCTATTAAAGCTCATTTAAATACTTTCTTTTTATAGTTTTATCCTTAGATAACCTTGCCAGAAGATATGAGTAATGTTTGCATGAATTGCCATGAAATTGCCATTCATTCCAGTGGTCTCTCTCCAGTCTGGTCCGTACAAGCCACTGTAAAATAGAACATGTAATTCAGCAGAAATCTGCCTTGATTAGAGTTACTTTATTTGACTTAATGACAATTTTTACTCTTGGGGACATACTTCTATATATATGTCACAGTCAAAAGTCATAGCTGCTTGTTGCACAAAAATCAGACAGCTCTCGTAGCCTCCCTGACTTATTTGTCTTTGTTTATTTAATATGTACTGCTTAGGTATTTCAGGTCATTATGAGGTCTTGAAAACAAGATGCCCCAAAAAGCCTTCAGGGAAAGAACTTCTCTTTACTATCATTTCTAGAGATGCTTGGGCAGAGACAGCCAGAGAAGCAAAAAGATATTTTAAGAGCAGACTTTTTTTTCTTTTGCCTTAGCAACAGTGTAAAACCACCAACTTGAAGGCCCTGAGAAAAGCCAGGGGAATTGAGTAGCAAGAGAGATGACAAGAATATATATAGTGAGGCTGGATATCTTTAGAGAGGGGCACAAAAACACTCCTAAAGGAAGTTTGATTAGTCTTTGCTTTTATCCTCTGTTTGTTCTAGCAAAATACTCTGCATAACTTTGTTTGGATTTTAAAATTCCAACTTACTCCCAGCTACTGATTGTCCCACTTGCTCATTTTATCTTTTTTTTTAAGATAATCATATAAAATTGAAATCAGAATCATGCCTGAGTATTTGTACAGCATTTACCATAAGTGGTTTCTGTGTTAGGGTTTTACGCCTTAGATGCAACGAGTTTTCAGAAAAATACATACGTAAGTGCAAAAGAGAAAACATGCAATAGTGTATACCTACCAGGGAGGGTGCAGAGCTGAAAGAAATCTCTTTCCTTTCAAGATTTGAAGAACACCTGCTTCAGCACAGATAAAATTTAAATGCAACTCTAAAAGAGCTACAGTTCCATAAAATAATTCCAAAAGAAAATGGGTACTGTGTCTGTCAAAACTATTTCAGGACATGCATCAGATTTAATTTTCATTCGTTTTCACTATTTATTGCTTCCCTTTGCAGCATCTTATTAATTTATAAATGTGTGCCATACCAATGTTTGTATCTATTAATGCAATTTAAAAATTCATGAGGTCAAATGCTTTCTATTTAAACACTAAAGACATAAAGCCATCATAGCCAATATCTACATACTTTCTAAAGTTTGGACTCTTGTATAAGAGGAAAAATACCAAGACATCCAGAAAGAGGAAGGTCAAAGTCAAATCTGCCCCATGAGCAGGTTATAGACAGAGTTTATGTGCTAACATATTGATTTTACACCTTTCTAACAAGGTTATTAAGTTTGCAAGCACACCAAGTTCTGACATTTGTATTACTTAGAAAAGCTAACATTACACTTTTTTCTTTGCTCAGAATTAACTAAATCTCAACAAGGTTGATCATCTTAGGTTATATTTCATATTCAAATTAGGTTGGTAGTGTTCAGCAAGTAACAGAACCTGGCTGCAGAGAGGGAGTCCTGAGTGTCCATGCCAAAATAAGTTCCTATATTTGGCCATGCTTGTGTGAAATACCTGAGGCAAGCTAAGATTGTCTTTTTGCTTTGTTTCATTTATTTCTATATAGCTTTGAAACAACTCATACATTTCTTGCTGCCCAGAATAACTGTGATTTCATCAAATGTCAATAAAATCAGGTGCTTTTGCATTACTTCTTTCTGCTTTACATTTGTACTTCTACAAATATAAGCATGTGTGTCTGTATATACATACATATACATACTTTTTTCCTTTGTAATGCTCAAAAGATACACATTTTTAAATTCATATATTCCTAAAGAACCTCAGATCAACTTTAATAAGCCTTTTGTTCCCTGTTTTTCTGTTGCCAGTTCTTGCTGTTCAAAATATCTAACATTTGCTGCTACTTGGAAGAACTGTGATTTTTAAATAACACAGAGCTCACCTTAAAACAGCTTAAGGTGGACTACCTGAACTGGAGTCTGCAGAACCAGACTGTTCTTTTGCCTTTCCTAATTGTGTTGCTTTTACAAATGTAAAAATACATCTCTGTCTTGCAAATATGCACACATATATTAAATATTTGTTAGCACAGAGGGTTTTTGGTTACTAATCAGTGGGCTTCATATTCTTCAGATGAGCAGGTGTGCCAATTGTGTTACATACTGTGCCCTGTAAATGTGTCCACTCAGCAAACAAAAATACATTTTGGATTCTGTGCAACCAGACATTTACCATTTTGTAATTTGAAATGCAGTTAGCAAAGGCTGGTCAAAGATAGGTGAAGAGGTTCTTTGTGTTTCAGAGAACTGTTAGTTTCTGACTTGCCAAAAGTCAGAAATTTTTACCACAATCTACACTAGTTAAGATTACATTCCTTTCATGCCTATGTTGATTTTAAAATTATATTGAAGTCCATTATTTGGTATCATATAACCAACCAAGTGTTATAAAATATTTCAATTAATATTAGAATTCTGTACTTCTGTTTATATGATATTTCTAAAGACCTTGTGGAAATACCACAACATGAGAACTTCCACATAAGTCTTTTAATTTGGGGGGAGGGGGGTTGGGGGAAAATCAAGTCCTTTGGAGTGACATAAAGCAAGGTAAGTGTTACTTTATGTAAACAAAGTAGGACCAGAATTCCGACTTTAATAGGCGTTTGCTTGCCACCAAAAGACACAAGTGTGAGTAAATTTGCTGGTGCTGACTGCAGACTTTGCTGAGATTTGCTGTGCAGGGGGATTTCCTTGAAGTGCAGCAGTCAGGCCCCACACCCTTGCAGGGCAGCTGCCTGCTCCATCAGGGCTGTGTGCCAGCAAGGATGCGGCAGATGGAGCCAGCCTGGCATGCTGGGGTTCAAGTGAGGGCACAAACACACTGCATGGGAGCCACTGGCAGGTTTGGAGCCATCCCTGCATTTAAGGAAGAGCTAACAGTGCACAGCCACAGCCATGACCCACGGAAACAGATTCTAAAAACACCTTTAAAGTGTTCACTAATCATTTGGAGCTGTCTTCCACTTTCTTACTTGGCCGGTGTTAAAAATTGATTCAAAGTCTGAAGCAGAAGTGTCAACCAAAAGCCCACCCTTCCCACATGAGAGCACCTTTCTAAGACCAGGTGCCTTCCAGTCAGAGTGGATGACTTAGGGTTAAAGTCCTTGGCCTCAGCTCCCCACTGCTCTGAACCCATGTCAGCCCCTCATCCACTGAGGCCCTAAGGGGTGCTGAGCTGCAGGAAAGTGGCGTATGAAACCTCCCAAAGTAAGAGCAAAACACACAAAAAAGAAATATTTCAGTGAGAGGAAGAGTCAAGACATGACTAAGGCAAATCTCAGTAACCAACCCAACCTAAGTTTGTATTTAAGGGCTTTATGTATGTGAAAAAACATTTAAAGAAATTGTTAACGTTTCTGTCTTCTCTGAAGGTGTTTCATAAATGAAAATAAATCTAAGAGATATTTTTAGATATCTTTATTCTTCTCAGATACAATTTTGTTTTCCACTGAATCAAAACCTGAAAGTTTCCCTCCACAGCAACAGATTTAGGGAATCATGTAGAAGTTTTCCTCTTCTGTTTTACCTTCCATCCCACCCTGTCCTGCCCTTACAGGGTTTTTCAAACCCTTGGTGGAAATGCAGTGGGTGGAAAAAATGCTTTCCCTCCTGGAGCTTTCCATTTAGCTCATTTCACTTTCAGTAAAAGAAATTTTCATCTAACAGGTGGGACATGACATCTCTGTCATTGTCATTGCCAGCTGTACCACCCCAAAAAGCCATCTTTGTCTGCTATAGGGTTTTTATACACCTGCATCCCAATGTTTTTGTGTATTGTGGACACACCATAAACCATGTGTTCTAATAGTTTGGAGGCCTTCTGGCAGATGTTTGTAGTCAAGCAAGTAACACAATTTGGCTTCAAAGTGTGCTGTGTGGCTTCCCAAGCACAGGGCTTAGACTGGAAAAACAAGCAATGTCTCAGCAGAACAGCAGAGGGAAACAGAGACACAGGTCTCAGTGTAGTACTGAACACTAATAATTGGTAGTGGCAAGGAGATTTGGTGGGTCATGTGAACTGATAAGTTCAAACTCATCATATTTACAATATAAACAGTTGAAACATTGAGTAAACAGACTGACAGGCAGAAAGAGAGTCATGCACATGAGAACTATAATTTACTAGAATAAAGAAACCATTAGCTTACAGCATGCCTTTGCATGATTCTTCTTCATGACTCAACATCAGTATTCTAAGAATATGAATGTGGGAGACTTCCTTGCACTATTAGATATTGAAAGTGTGGAAGAAGTTGTCTTCTACAATACTTGGCTTTCTGGAGCTTGTACATTTTTAAAAGCAAATGTCAAAGCCATATGATTCACTTAAGCTATGAAAGTAGACAAAACAGAAAATATTTCCCAAAATTTTGCCATAGCATTTTAGCTGAAGGTTATTTTTACTCCAGTTTTCCCCTAAGAATCTGTCCCAAGACAGTACTATCCACCTTATGGCCACATATGTGAGAGTGAGTTGGGAATACACAACAGGGCAAGAGGCCTTCTGTACTAAAGCCTCCTATGAGAAGAAGAGTAATTTTGCAACTTGAAACCTGAAAGACATCTTCTCCCACTACTATTGAATTTAATTTGCTCATTTAATAAAATTTAGGGATTACATAATTGCAGTAATTTCTTTTTTTTCCAAAAAGTTTTTAGGAAATGTCTTGATTTTGTTTTTGTACCATAGAAGATGAATGCTATTTTTATTTCTAAAGACAAATGCGTTTTCCAAGCCTTGCTCATGTCCAAGTCTTTTATTAATAGAACTTGACATCTTTACAACTGACATAAAGGGCTCTTAAGGTCTTAGTATGATATAACAAGGTAATGAAAAATTCTCTTGTGAAAAATATTAAGGTCTTAAGTATACTTGTATATACATACATTGATATGTGTGCACCCAGGGACATAGAAGATTACATATTTATACACTGATAAAAGATACTGCATATTCTCCACAGTAAAGAGAGGGTCCTGACAAGCCTAAATAAAATTATAATAATACATTAGTGTGAAAGGAAATGAGAAATTATTTCTGAAGAACTGTTCTGAACTAGAGATAAATACGGTAATTAGTACTGCCAGTTTTTTGTGAAATTATTAAATCCCTCTTGTAAATTAAAAGAAACTTTATCTTCAGTGAATATTATATAGGTCTCAGACTTTTATCAGCTAATTTATATGGTTTTGCTACTTGCAGATCTTCCTGGGCAGAATATTTCACTCAACAGTCCTTGATCTGTGCATTTCTCACTCCACTGTCAGTTCAGTGTGGATTCCAATATTGATCCCATTCTCAATTCAGGTCATTCTCCTGTAGTCTATTCTGGCATATTCCAGTCACAATGACTGAGGACTGATGCTTACATACAACATAGATGCCATAGAAGTGTCCTAACCAAAAATTTAGGGCAGTTTTATTCCAAGTTCTTTTAATCAATACTCAATTAACTAAATCCATCCTAAACACTACAGAATGCCCAGTCTTTTTGAATTGGTTAAGTGCTCTGTGCGTGCATCTGTGTATGTTTTCATGTAACACTCCAGTCAGAATCCATTATAATAAAATCTGCTAGGATGGAAAATGATGAACAATCTCCATTTCAAATGTTATCCACAAATTCATACATGGCATATTAATGGTACATATTCTCTTTCTGTATTTGAAATGTTTCTCTAGACTTCATGACCTAAAACTGTCTTTCTAAATTTAGCTGAAAGAACTACTCAAGTAAATGATAATGTATGTGTCATAATATAAAATACAGGCATCCTTTTAAGTGCAAATTTTTGGTTGGTGTGCATTCGAACAATAAAATATATGAAAATAAATAACCATGCTCTGATAGATTCTATCTTCTTATCAGAACTGGGTATGAGATTCTTCTATAGTTTACAAGTCCTGTCTGCAATTAGAGGAGACTAACTGGCACAGGGCAATTGCAAGCAGATCTGACAGCTTGTGCTGACCTCTAGGAATTGCTCTGTTGTTGAACAGCCATGCAGCAGTAGTTTCTAAAAAGCTCTTGAGAGCTGCAAATCATTTTCTTTCCCTTTCAATCTCACGCTGGCTTTGTGGTGAAAGCCAAACTTCTTATGCTGAATTAATTCATATTTTTCCAAAGGTAAAGGTACCTTAAATCCACCGTTTAGGTGTCACTTAAATTCTAAAAAATTGCCTCTTGAAAGCCACCTTAAAGGAATTTTCTAGAATGTGTAAAAGTCACTATGTCCTCATGCCATAACACTGGATATAAGATACAGCCTCAGAGAAGTGTCTCAGAGGACACAGCCACTGCAGGATCCCTGTCCTGTGGGTGGCAGTCAGATGTGTCAGACACAAGAGGCCTATGGAGAGCAGTGGGCAGAAATGAAATATATTCTGGCACTTATGTTCATCATCCAAATCTCATCAAGTCAACAAGGAGCTCAGTTTCTGACTGAAGGATTACAATCTCTTTTGAAACCATAGGCTATTTGTAGGTTCTTTTATACTTTTTCCAAAATTTGGAATAGATAAATTCCATATACAAATTCCTGGTACTGATTTTGAGCACATGAAACTATTTTTTGAAGATACCCAATGCTGATGTCTTAGAATATTACCAAGAACCAAAGTTTAAATCTGAAACATGTGAGGGCTTCAGAAGTTTTCAGCCTCACTTCTACAGATGCAGGATCATCCAGCACCTGGCAGCATAATCCTCCCAGGAGTATTGTTTTATCAAAACATTGGTAAAAATTAATATTGTTCTCAAATCCTCAAAGGGAAAATATTCACATAAAAATACAGAGCTACTCACTCACATTAGATCATAAGAACTCCAAACTGAAACACTCAGAAAACCAGAATCAGCATTCATAAAATTTATTTTACCAACATTCATCAATGGTTCTTTGTGTGTTCAGACCTGAGAACTGGCCCCAAATACTCTGGTCTTCCTAAGAGCCCAGAGCACTAGGAATTCAATCTGGATAGCTAAATTCTTGTCAGATTAAATAAATATTCTTCTGTAAAATAAAGTATAATTTTAGATCATTGTGGGAGGTAAAGACTGGCAGAACATTGTAATTGGAAAGATTTTTGTGTGGTCAGGAGTTCTGCAGAATTCTGACTGTTTAAATTTGTGTCAATACACCTCCTTAAGTGTCCAGTTCACTGAAGTACTGTGTGAAATTGTAAACTGCCAGCATGATATGGCTTGGGACAGTAAAGCCAAGAGATTAATACAGTCAAGAAACCCATTCACTATCAGCCTTTGAACTCCAGAAGAACTTGAATTTTAAGTACTTCTTGATCATAAAAAGGCACTCCAAGTTCAAACTGTGAATTTTAAAGGTGCCATCCAGGTCTCCATGTCAAGCTAACACTTGAATTTCAAACAAGTTTTTAAATTTTGAATACCAAACTCCAGTTAGAAACATCAGAACTTTCTAGGCATCTGTACTTTTGGTTATGGAGCATTACCTATGTACCCAGCCTAATGGGACCAAAGGACATGGACACTTTCCCCTGTGAAAATTTGCTTTGGGATTAAAAAAAACAAGCTGTCTCACCTGTAAAGCTCATCACAACAGATGTTCTCAGAGTTAATCTATGGAATCAGGCTCCACAGAAGAAAACAAAAGAAAAGCCAGCTGCAGTCGTACACCTTTTTATGCCAAAGGGTGAGTTGCCAGAATATTTACTGGGAAAAATGCCTGAAATGAAACCTTGGATACTAATATAACTGGTCATGGAAACCCATACCTGGAATGCATTGAATTTAACCAGATAGAAGTGTGCCAACCACTAACATGAAATTTCACCAAAATTCCTATTGTTTGCACTCCTTTCTATACAGGAAGATAAACTTAATAGTATTTCACCCACATATACAGTTGAAAAAGTATGAAAATATTTTTAGTTTTGCTTTCTTTTTCCCTTCTATCTCCAAGCAGAACTTGCCAACATTGTGTTTCGCTTACTTATATTCACAGTGGTTTCTGTGAGCAGCCTATCTGCTTTTGTCTTGATTGTTCAATAAGTGATGTTGTCTCAAAGTACCAAAAGACAGCATTTGTGAGCATGTTGAACTTGCATTGCTTACACAATTATATCTGTCCCTTCTCATCTCAGCACTCCATAGTGAGCCTAATGCTAATATAAACATGCCGGTTCAATTAATTTGTAATGCATAAACTTCTTGCTTTCATTCTCTGTAAACATATGAAGAACTCAGACCACTTAACTCAGATACATTTCCACTATATTTCATTTTTTTTATTCTTACCCCAAGAAAAATGGCATCTCTCATACACACATATACACATAAAAAAAGAGAAATAATTATTTCAAAAAGTTTATGTCTTATTCACCTTCTGTTTGGAACACAGTTAGAAGTAAAGTTGTGGCTTTAATCTCTTTATAACTTCCTAAATATCTTCCTTATCTAACATACTTTGTTACTGAAGCTGCATAATGAATTTGAGCACAACCGTCGTGAACAATCACTGAGTATTAAATGACTAACAGTCTGGTCTGAAACAGTATATGGTCTTGACAAAACCTTACAAATGTTTTCATTCAAAATATTGACTGAATTCTTATGTGTAATGTCATCTATTTGAAGCAGGTGGTAAAAGAAGCGAGCTCACAGTAAATTGATAGGGTTTTTTCCACCTCAAAGCATTTAGCAGGTGAATTATTTGAGCACACCCGGTGACCCTTTCCTCAAAATGTTTTAGTAAACTTTATTTTTTTTAGCAAAGGGCAAATCCATTCCATACCACTGCATTCAGAAAACAAGCAATGAAAATAAAGACGTTTTTAACATTCCAAGACCAAGTTGTCCCAATCAGAGTTTCATAAAGAAGAGAATAACTTGAGTAATCAAGATTACCCTGAATAAGAAGTCAATGAAGAGAAAATAAAGGGCCTTAAACTTGGCTCTGACCAATTTGAGATCTGTTCTGTATCAACTGCAGACAAAACTACTAACTAGGACTGCACAGAAAATATCTCTTCAAACATGCTCTTGTGCCAGCAAGGATTGTGACTTGCTTTCAACACCTTTGTGGTGCACGTCAGCTGCAACTGAGCTGAGATTCAAATGAAATGTTAAAATTAAGGGGGTGAACTGAAGAAAAAATACCAACATCTTCAAAAGTTGAAGTCTCTAGTTTTTAACTATACCATCCATAAAATGGCAGAATTCTCTAAGTGAAAGGTTTGTCTAACCATGATGAACTCACAATGATGTCTAACCATGATGAAGCAGAAAAATATAAGTTGATTTTTGATCATTTTGATTTTGGATTATTTTATTTTGATAGTTACTTTGATTTCCAAATAGCCCGGCACAGTTCTCATAGCTTTAAAAAGTGAGAAACATTAAGGTTTCACAGTTTACCCAGCTCTATATCTCAGAAGGCAAACGAGATAAATTACAAGGTCTTTAAAATCATTCTAAGAAGGAGAAGTGAAGGAGTAAGTGAAGGAGTAAGTGAAGCAGCCCACATAATAGCTTGGTAAAAAGTTAAAATCACAGAAAATTCACTTGTAATAATAAATGTACTTGTGGAAATAAGAAATAAAT
>WEIU01010155.1:32093-67312 GCA_013389925.1 Aegithalos caudatus
GAATTGTGTTAGTAGCTTAAAACTGGGCCATCTGGAGTTGAGTGCTGCGTTGTCTTCCCAACCATTTGCTCGAGGCTTATAAACATCATAATCATAAAAGCATGCTTCTAGAGGGAATAGAAACTGCCCCAGGTAACCATGCCTTTGCTAAACCAAGATGATTTAGACCTCAAAAGTAAATAGGCCACAGCTATTACAAGCTAAGGAAATTAGGATAAGATAAGGTAACACCAGAATGATAACAACTTTAACAATTTGCAAATGAAGAGCAGTGCATGCACTCCTGTGAGGATTTCAAGGACACAGAAAGAAATTTTCAACCTGTAACAAAATTCTGCTTCTGTTTGTGTTGTAGCTGGTACCATATTGCAGGACTGCCAGTAACATGCTATTTCTCTTTCCTTAGCCATGAAAAATACAACCATCAGCTTTTCTTTTTGCCCCCTAGAATTAGGCCTCCATTAAGCAGCCTCTTACTGCAAAGACTGAAAAAAAATCTTAGGGATTCCTAAGGGTGGCAAACAAGCAGAGCAGATATTCCAATTACAACAAGGCAGGTGGGTAACCTATTTCCCCACAGGCTAGTGCATTTTGTCAGTTTCTCCTCTCAAAATCTCACCCCAGGTGTCATCTGCTTACTAATTTATCTGGCTTAGTCCCATGTGTTCCCCTTCTCAAAGTCTGAGTTTATGCTTCCCTTTTTTCTATTTTAGAATAGTCTGTACTCTGTGTTCTGAGTGAGCAGGATACTTTTGTGCACTGCAAGATGGCAAGATTCAGGCAAGACATTGAAAAAAAAATCCAGCAGTAAAAGTAGTGAGGCACTGATATAAAACCAAGGGAAAAGCAGGGTCTGCTTAAAGCATGAGGATTGTTGGGGTTTTTTCCTGTTAAGACATAATAAACTTCAAATAGAAATTGAGCATCATTTTATTGACCTCAGGTAGTTTAGAAATGTTCTATATCCGTAAGGATAATTCTACACTAATTTGAATAAGGTGCTATTGTAATATGCATTCAACATACCAGGAGAGTGTTACCATAGCCAAAATTACTCCAGCCATCAGCACTAAGGGAAAAACCACCACTTATAGTCAGCATATGATCCAGAAAATTGATGGAATTCAGTTATCCCCAAGGACACCCTCACTGCTGATGTCAGAGCTGCCTTTTGAGGCTGCAGTCCTAGAGCAAGGAGCAGAAACATCTGACATGCCTGGGTACTAACAGCTCTGATATTGAAAGGAAATAGTTTCAGATGAGGAAATAACCCAGAAAAGCCTACAGATCTTCTGTGTAATATTCTCATGTATTTTAAGCTATAAATAGTGGGAAAAACAAGGAAGGGGAGGGGGGAGAATGTTCCTGGGAAGCAAGAAATATTTTCTGAATATTATTGATAATATTGCCTTTTTAAGAGAAAATATGAGTGTGCTATGATCATAAAAACTTTAGGGAACAAACCCCCTATTTGCTTCAAAAATAGAATTAAACCCCAATTCATATATATGTTGTTCCAGATTTATGCTTGTGTATCTCCTTTGATTTATGTGCATTTTTCTATAAACAGATTACTGGTCAGCTTATTCCCGACCAACAGAGGCAAACACAGCAGATTATTTTTGTTTTAACCTAGTTACAGAAGAGCTTTGTTTGGGAGCAAGTGCATACTTGGAGGTCCATGGCTATTTAAGCCTTGTCATCACTACTTATTGCCAGACTAAACAGATAATTTATTTTTACTTAAACCATCAGATTGGTTTGATATTTATCATCATGGAGCATATTTGAACTGATAACACAACCTTTTAGGAGAAGCATGAATCTGTTCTACAAAATAGGATGGAAAGATAAATAAAGAAAATGAGAGTTTGATACTTTTTAATACTGAAATAAAACTATACTGTTTCCAGATATTAGAATTGTGCCAGCAGGATTTAGTACGTCATCTGAAGGCAGATAATTCCAGTGCAGTTGTTGCTCTCCTGAATGGAAATAAAGACCACAAACATGTATTTATTACATCCCACACATGTATTGGTATTACTGTTAGCAGGGCCCGAATTCTTGAATTCAAAAAAATTTATGTGAACAAGTTCTCCAGCAGCCCAAAGGAATATTGTGTATTCTTTCAGCCACACAGCCTTCTACCAGTTTTCTTGGGTTCTTCTCCTAATTAATTTTATAAATACTTTTTTGTTTTTCCAAACAGATGTTCTGTCTTGCTCATATTTGGCATTCGTGTGACAGCTCCAGCCCTTCTACTGACCCAAACAAACTTCAGAAAGCATTTGGTTACTAGACAAGTTAAGTATAGGGAAATCTTTTATTAAAAACAGATCTAGAAGTACAAAGAATAAAAATTTGTTCTTAGGAAAGGCTTTTACCACCTACAAAAATATGGTTAAAGCATGATTAAAACCAATCTTCCAAATGCATAAACAGTGTAATACTCAATTACTGCCATGATTGGAAATGAGAAATAAATTTAATAAATGTTAAATAAAAAAGGAAACAGCCAAAATGCCTGTTGCCACACACCTGTGTATGGGAATAAAATTAGCCAACTTGCCTTTCCTTATAAAACCTTTGCAAAGTAAAATGCATTTAGAGATACTGCTCAAATGTATCTTTCTAACTTTATGGGCATGGATATTACCAGAATTATTTTTGGCATGCCCTCTCTCCTTAAAAACCTTTCAAACTGCTCAATGCAGTTACTGGGATGGAGGCTGGTACAATTAAAGAATCTGTATCCCTTACAGTCCAGGGAGAGCTCTGTCCTAAACTGCGGTACTGCTCACTGGGGGTACACATTAAATTATTACATGGAGTTCATATTCCATTAAACCCTGAGAGTCTGTTTGTAACTGTAACACTGACTTCTAAATTCATGTCTTAATATCTCTTCTTTAAGGTTTGCATTTCATATTGCTTTGGGGTTTTGGTTTGGGTTTTTTTGTGGTGGAGGGGGGATATTTCTACATCCTATTGGTGGAGTGTTAATTACTTGATCTTTTAAACACCTAGATTCTTGTGTTCAGACTGAATTACTAGATGTCAAAGAATGCAAAGGGGAATATTAAATATCACTATAGAAAATGGCTATGCCTTGGGTAGAGTGAAGGAGACATAAGCAAAGATGGTTTTCTTCATACAAAAGTTGGGGTGCTTTTCACTCTGCTCATGGAAATGCAGAAGATGCTTATGACACCTCTTGCTACAGAATAATAGTAAGCAAAGGCAGAAACTTGAAAAGCTCAGATTAACTTCTCAGCTGGTTAAATTAGACAAGCTACCTTGCACTCAGGTAACTGTTTGCAGGACCTGAGATAATTCTGATACTACAGATAATTCTACATTCTGCTGCATTGCACTACAATACTTGTCATATCTGAAAAATTAGAATAACAGGATTACTGGCATGCCTGACTTTAGACACCTGTTAATTCCTCATAAGCCATGTAATTATCATTATTACTGACCTGTTTAATAGAACATTTGTTATAACTAAAAAAATGAATATAGACTGTTGTGTTTGCATTCTGGCTACATTAATAGCTACCTGAAATTTGGTGCACACAGAAGAAAAAATACAAATGTCCGGGAACAGAAAGTATTTGCATAGAAGGCCTGAGTTCCAAAGTGTGCTGCCTCACTTCTTGCATTCTGTTGTATGGTTTCAATTTCCTCATACAGAATTTTATATCAAAAGTAAACACATAAAGCAGTGGAATAATACTAGAGGGAAAACAAGGCGAGTGAAAGGAGAATTCAGGCTCCTCAGACTGACCTTTACAGCACTTCTTTTAATATCTCAGGGAAAAAAATAGTGGAGGCCATAAGGGATTCAGCAATGTTCCAACACAAATTCAACTCTAGCACACAAATACAGAGAGAAAAAGGAGAGTTAAAAAATAAAAATCCAAGAAATATTATGTATCTTCTTTTGCCTCTATAAAAATATTTAAGAAAATAAGGTTTCCATTACAGCTATGTACTAATTTTGATGTGCACACAATGGACAAGTAAAAATGAAATTTTAACTCTGAATGTATTTTATTACAATTTTACAAGAGTATGATGGGAGCCTCTTTCTCCTATTTTTCCTCAACATCTACTCATGACTTTCCCACCTAGCCAAAGGAAGCAACAGTTTCTGATCATGCACAGAAAGATCACAAGCTACAAGGAGCTGTCTGCTCAGTCAGAGTTTCTTGTTTGTGTATTCTGGCATTTTTTCCAGCAGCAGTTCCCTGCAAAAGGCTGCCTATGCATCAGCTGCTGCTGCTAATGTCATAGTTTGCAGGCAGGCAAGGTCTAAGCCTGAGCTGGGTAGGAACAAAAACCTGATGATGGAGACCGAAGGAACCTAAAATGCTCCTTCCTGGTTTTGATCAAACATACGTTGTTCAACATATTGACATGTAGGCAGAAATTCAACCTTTCATATTAGGGATAAGAGTCTAAGACAGTGATCATATTTTTCTCTGTCAGATTTCTTAGTGCTATCTAAGAACAAAGCAAAATTTTCCAAAGTCACATCCTGTATTTCATTAAGTAATATTTCACTTCAGCATCAAGGACAGCTATCCTATTATTGTATTGATGCTGCTGTAATTGATTGTATGCTATTTTCTTTGCCTTTTTGGTTTGTCTCTTACTTGTCTTTTCAAAATTAATTCATCTCCATTAAAATGTTTTAGTTGCCCCTAACATTACTTACCCCAGAGGTCTACACTCATACTGCAGATTCTCACTTCTGTTCAGGAAAACATTTATCATTATGTCTTCACTTCACTGACTACCAAGGATGCAGCTCAGAAATCATATAAATTCTGTCCTTAGCAGCAGACTCCAGAAAAGTACTCTAAAAGTATTTTTTTTTAAATAAAACTTTGTTTTATAAACATATAGGTGCTATCTACTTGCATTTTAAATTTATTAAATCTCAATCACTTAAATACATTTGAATAATGCATTGCTGTAAAATACGGGTATTTTTAAGTAGTGAAAGGATGCCTTTTTTATTCAGTTAGCAGACAGGGATTATTTTTAAGAGCAGAGTACACAGTGCACTTGAAATAGGGAACACATTTCTTCATCTGGAGTACAAGTTTAAAATGCCAACTTATAGGCATGCTTCAAAATCTCCCAAATGTCTCTGCACTTTTTAAAGGAAATATTAATATTCTTAACATGAACCAGCTGGCACACTAAGTGTCATTTAGAGGGTGCTGTTCCCTATATTTGAAGTGTTCTACAGAACAATTGTTGAGGATGGCAGTGGTGCACAATAGAGTTTTCTGTTGCCTAGAATTTCATTGAATTTTCACATTATCATTTCCCAGGTTAACACCTCTCAGGTTTGGTCTTTCCTTTTGAGGAAGTTTAAAAAGAAAGTTCTGAGACAACTGTTCCCCCTTTTATGAGAATGATATTGGGACAAATAGGTGGCTGCCAATTACCAAGAATATTTTACGTATGAACTGGAAGTGGTCTCAGACTTTGGGTGGTGAAAAAAAAAACAAAACAACCCACTAGTACAAAATCCCAAATAAACCCTAACACCTGCTATGTGAAATTGCACCAAAATTTGATCCAAACTGAACACCCCAGAAATCAGCAGCAAATCTGACAGTATGACACACATACTGACCCATACTCTGACCCAGGCAGTTTGCATATGTTATTCACTAGCTGTGCTTCACAAAGCTGATCAGGAATTTGCTGATTGACTTTTATTAGAAGCATTTATTAGAAAAGCTACTGTCAAAACCTAAAGGTGACGGGGTCACCAGTTTCAGTGTACAATCAAGAGAATGGACCACAATTGACTCCTGCTGCTCTCACAGAGCAGTGAGTCAGCATCAAAATTGCTGCTAAGCAAACTCACAGTGAAAAAACCCTACTATAAAACCATGGCCAACCTCATGTGCTGTCCCATTAATGCTGACTACCAGAGGAGAAAACCTCCAAGAGATTTTGTGGGGTGTGTACAGTTTGAGAACAGATAACAACAATCTGCACCCAGAGCATGGACCAGACCTTCTAATCCAGTAGCTAGGCAGTTGTGCTGCTCAGGAAACTCACCCTGGTGCTCAGGGAGCTAGATCAACCCCTCAGCTATCTACAACAGAAGGGAGTTTCACAGTTTGGTCCTCAGCTGGAGGTGCTTCCTGACACAGGGGACTGCAGTTTCTTACAGGAAGGGTAAGAGGGGGAAGCAGGATCACTGGTCTAGAGTTAAATGGGCTTAATTTTCATGTCTTTTTTAAAAAAGGTTAAGTAGCTGAGAAATTGGACAGACACATTTGACAGGACCAGATATAGAAGTCAGACTTCAAATACTGCACCCATATTTATACAATCCCTTTTAAACCCTTGGGTTATCACATCCGAGTTCTAGACTGAGATCTGTGCTACAAAAGTGCAGCACCTTCTAACTTGGCTTTTCCAAGTGCAAAATACAACCTTTCAGCAGTCACATGATAAAAAGCAGCCTGAAGTACTCTGCACTGTTTGAAATTAAAGATAATGGCCAATTTGCAGAGTCCGACATAAATCCTGAGTAGCATTGTACACTTGTTTTGTTTTGCTGGAATTCAGGATCTAGATGAGATCCTGAATTCCATCAAAGTGAGAGTCTGTGATAGTCTCTGATTACAAAGTGAGAGTGACAATATTTTGTGGTGTGGACAAAGGGAAAACAAAATTCCAGGGGAGCCTGCAATTTGGTGCTGGGGGCTGAACTATTAAGACCTTCATGCTGCGACTGGTAGGGCCTGTTGCAAGAATGTGCACTTATTAAAATTGACAAAGCTTGGTAGAGCTGCATTGGCCTGCTCTGCATGTGTGAAAGTCGTAAAAAATATAATTAAAATTGAATTGTTTTATATCCCAAGAAGCTTTTCCAATATAATAATATTTGATTGATTGATATAGCAGAAAAGCAGACAGCCTGAGGAGATCAGGCTGGCAATGGCATATACATGATTACACCATCCATTTCTTCCATTTAGTTTTCCTCTGTGTTTATTGCAGTTGTTTCTCATTGCTAAATAAATGGAAATATATTCCATCATTTTAAATTAAGTTTGGTGAATTTTAGTAGTCATGAATCTCAAAGACAAATTGCAGCAGCTGGAGCTACAGACTAAGAAATATTATGTTAATGGTCTTAAATTATCCTGTAAAAGAGCCTCAGAGATGTCACCCTCTGCGAATAGCTCCTGTGGAAACTGTCAGAAAGAGAATGGGAAGAAGAAAGAAACACTATCACAAGTGTTTTTATTTTGAGGAATTGAAATCAAGTCTTAGTGGTTCTTCCCCAGTGCAAAAAGTGCGAATTTAAAATTTGTGCTCTGATCTGAACATCTAAATAGCACCTATCCTTATGGCTTTGTTGTTCTTGTGTGCATTTCTAACCATTTCTGTGGAAATCACAGACAATAGTATGAGCTCAAATTTCAAATAAAAAAAGAATTACTGTGAACATATGAGAGCCAATTTTAGCAAATTAAATTTTCTCATTTCTTCTACTGGTATGGAGACCCCGTAGAATTTTCCTTTTCACATTATGTAAAGGTAAGTAAGGTTTTTCTTTCTTGATAAAGTATTAAAATATCTGATAATGCAGTTACAATAATTTCTGCATTTCTTCTGGAACTCCAGAGTACTATAACCTCAGCAAGCAAATACTACAAGCTAAAGAAAATTTGGGTATTTTTTTTTTCCTAATTGGTCAGTAAAGTGAAATAAACATTCTAGCTAATGAAATCTAAATTTCACCTAGAGTTAAAAAACTTATCTGTAGAAAAATGTCTTTTTCACCATCTGAAACGTCTAGAATGTTTCACAGCTTTTCTATAATCTGCTTCTGGCCAAGATGTTCCAGGTGCCGCTGATTTGGCAGACAGACAAAATCCACTTTTGAAAAGCAGACTGGGAAACCAGCAGCAGGCAGAATTCCAGGGGCTTGTCTGAGGAGAGGTGGGCCCCACAAGGCTACAGGACTTGCGTGGTGCTGTGTTCCAAACTCCAGACCTTACGGGGTTTGTAGGAATCAAAGCCCTTCTTGGGACTTATATTCCTGGCAATCTGTAGTGTGTAAACATTCTGCAGTAGTTCCTTTTTGGACAAACATTAAATTAACCTGGGTCTTAATAGCTGTTCAGCCTGAATTACCCTAAGACTTTTCCCAGTGACCTTGCTGCCTGCTGGATCTCTCAGATATGGTCACCACCTCATCAAGTCAAGTTGTATAAATCGTCCTTGGCATGCTGAACCTCATATCTGCCCCCAAGTTAAAGCACTCTCTGAAATGAAGACTGGTTTGCATATGCAGAAATAGCCCCTATCTTGTTCATAACAACAGTTCTGGAAGCAACAGAAAATTTTTGGTTTTATACTACTGCTACTTACACAAAATACACAATGATAAAGTAGAGTTCATATATTATAGAAACTTGAGATGGAGTTTTAGAATCTTTCCAAACCCTAATTTGTTTGATGTACATTAAAAATTTTTAGATGCTTACAGAATCACTTTTGTTTTTCTGCAGTAGAATGGTAGAATGCTTAAATGGAATGCCATGTTCAGTGATGAGATACAAAAATAATCAAAAATATGTATCTACTGACAAGAAAAAACAGTGTTTATATTGGGAAAAAAATGTAGATTGTACACAAATAATATATTAAAATTTTGAATATCAATAAACATATTTCATCAGTTCTGGTAGTTCTGAGGTGTGACAGAACACTCTAATTTTCAGTATAGACACAGCAATTGCTGTTACTGCTGTTTTCCTTCCCTTGCTTCTGCCAATGACATAATTCTCTAGGTGCATTTACCATTCAGTTGGACTGCAGCTGCATTTATCTGCTAAATTCACACCTTTCTGTTATCAAATTCACGCCTTTCTGTCCAACTTCTTCATCATTTTTTCTGAATCTGGAAACACTCATGTTTATGGTAGTAAACTTTATTTTATTTAATCTTAAGCAGGAAACCTACCAAGCAGATAGCCATGAAAGCATAAGGAAACATAAAGAAGTTTCTTTCCCTGTGACAGAGGAAAAAATAGAATTTAACTGAAACCAAATCAGGTGTTTTGCCTAGCAAGATTTTTTGAATGGAAACTTTTCACTGGGTGCTCCATTATTTTTATTTTTTATATACTTTAGATTTTTTTGGGTGGGTTTTATTTTCTTTTATTTCCTTAGAACTAAGCAGGAATTTTCTGGGTGGTTTGTTTTTTTTTTTTTTTTGTTTTTTTTTGGTTTTTTTTTTTGGTTTTTTTTTTTTTGGTTTTTTTTTTTTNCTTCAAAAAAATTTTCATGTGCAGTTATTTTGGTTTTTTTTTGTTGTTGTTTTGTTTTGTTTTGTTTTGTTTTGTTTTGTTTGTTTGTTTGTTTTTGTTTGTTTGATTGTTTTTTAACTTGAGATTTAAGCATTCATATACATTTTCAGACCTACTATTTAGAAACCAGTAGCCCACTGTGAAGATATCTTTCCTCCTCCAAATAAACTGAGTTCATTATTTATACATCCAAGCCAGAGTCATTAATTCTCTGAGTGAATGAAGCAGGGTTTAGGGCAACAAATAGTCAGCATATGTTTTGTGCAATTTTTTTTTCCCCTAAAAAAAGTAGACCTACATTTGTGTAATTTCTCATTTGCTCTTGAGTAGCTTCAGCACTACCATCTGGGGGGAAGCAAGCTGTTTTATCAACAAACACTGAGCTATATTATAAAGGAAAAAAAAAAAAAAAAAAAAAAAAAAAAAAAAAAAAAAAAAAAAAAAGAACAAATTTCCATGAAGGGTTTTATTAATAGGCTGTCTGAATTAACCATTATACAAACATCTCCTTTTTCCTGGAAAAACACATGAAAAGAATGCTTGTTTATAATTCTAAACAATGTTTCAGTTCTCTCTCTCTCACCAGAATTTTGATTCTGAATTATAAGAAATATACAAGCAAACAAATATTTATTTTCATATTTAATAATGCTTGTTTAGTCTATAACATGAGTTCTAGGTTTTGTTCATTGTTCTTAAAAATAATTTGCTAGAGGAATTAATTCTTAAAGGATTGATTGCTTTTTGAAATGCTCATGGGTTTTTTGTTAGCTTTTAATGAAAGAATTTTCTTTATTAAAATAATGATTTTATGACTATTTTTTCTTTTTAATTGTAGGCATCTGAAAAATTTGATCCATGAAATTTGCACTAATAAAAAAAAAATCAACATACTATGGCCTAAAAACAATCCCCAAAACATTTTCCAAACAAATGAGTACGTATTTTCATTTGAAGTTAATAGTGAAAATTTCAGTGCTGAAAGAAGAAAACTAAGAGAGTTTTTATTAAGAGATTTGGTGAATCAAAAATCCCTTACAAACAGGCTAAATAGGAGGGGGGAAAAGAGCTAGAAAGACTTTGCCAGTTGCAAAAGAAAGTTGGGGAAAGTGAAGGTCGATTGCTGGATGGAGGAGTCAGTATGGTTACAACTGACACAGGACACAGTGAGTTAGTTGATCTTCAAAGGAAAATGGAGCCTTCAGATAGATTGCATTTTGCAAAGGAGGACAGCTGACAGTAAGGAGCAGCAGATTAGAAAGTCCATGAAAAATCCACAGGGATGGATGAGATTCATGAGGCTGTTGAAGTGGTTGGCTGAATTGAAAAATCACTCCTAGTTTACCAAAGGTCACATACCAATCAGACAGAGCCTCAGGAAACAGAAACCTACTAATAAGTCCAAAGACATGGATAGAAATGAACCTGAGATGAAGATTCCCAGACTGCCCTTCAGAAACTATCACAAAAGATGGGCTCAGAACAGGATGAGATATATCTGTTGTTAAGTAAACAGCACGACAGGCTGGAAATGGGATGGTTGGTGCAAAGGTAGCAGCCACAGCAGTTGTGGGCAGAGCAGACCCAATGCAGCAGATGACTCATTCCCTTGGCCTTCTGTGGTGTCTGACATGAATGGGTAATTCATTCTTGAACACCCACCTGCAAAATGTCAGATTTAGTGTGTCTCCCCAGGAACAGATAGTATTTAGGACATTTTCCACAAATTTCTTTGGCCTTAAGTCAGAAAATGTTACTTTAATTTTGGATAGGGTGAGCAATAAAGAACATTACTGGAAGAAATAACTATTAAATCAGTACTGAAGGCTGGTAACTTGGAGTCCGTGCGTCACTTTCTATCCGGTAATTCTGGACACCATATAAAGACCATTCATCCATCACACTGAGCCTTTTAAAATTTATTTAAATAAAACACATGATATACATATCAGTTTAAAAGAAATTAGTTTAACACTAACTTCTTTCACTTTATTTTAAACATAATGGCTTGATTTTTAACAGGTGAGATTTTATAAAAGCTTCCTGCCAGTGAGGCAGCCTGTGAGCAGTCACCATCACTTGATTATATGCTAGTGTGAAATACATAACATCTTAGGCTTCTGCTAAGTAAACACTTACAAACTGTGCACTTGAGGTTTTTTAAGCATTTTTTCTCCGAAATACACTGTAATGCTAAATGTAGCAACGTGAACATATGAGCTAGTGTTGACAGCCAGATTCAGCTGCCTTCAGGGAGCCTTGCATCTGGATCCTTCATGGAGTACAGCAATTGACCAAGAGCAGTAGCTCACCAGCCTAAAAATAGAGTACCTTCTGTTTTGCTTCAGGAGCTACCATCAAACACAGCACACTTTGGTGATGTCTACACAGCACTGACAAGCACACACCGACCTCCCTCCCCAAGGTAGAGAAAGAACAAGAGCTGCACTTGCAATAGCTTGCCCTATACAACCAGCAGAGATGGGAAAGACTCACTAACACACAGCTGCTCCCTTTTCTGTGGAAAAAAAAGAAATGTGTCTACTTGAGTATCTGCAGTAAGTCAAATTAAAGAAATTAGTGACTCCAGTATCACCAAGAGAATTGAAAATTTCAGTATCAGCTTGGCAAGAATCCGGGGGAATCACTAAAAAAGTATTCTTTAGATTCAGGGAAATAGATTCACCCTGTGGCTGCAGATGAGGCACCATTTCTTGGGGAAAAAGAGGTGGTGCATTATAACCATATTATTACTGCCACTCCTGTGAAAATTCCCAGTGACCTTTGCCTAGCTGGACATCCTCTCTGCTACTCCAGGCTATCATGTTCCTCATAGGGACAGACACCTCTAGGAAGTGTTCAGATTAGGTGGGATCATTTGTTCTTTGGGAGTGCCCACTTCTCTCCATTAAATACAAAAGTAATAGGGCAATGAACTGAGATTATGCCTGGTTATTCAAGACAGGCAAAATTTAGAGTTATTATCATCTACCCCAAACAATAATCCTTGTCCTAAGATAAAGAATTGACTAAAATCCCAAGGGTTTCAAACAAGGGAAGGGATAGGGTCAAGCATAGAAACAATCAAGATTTCTAGTTACATGAAATGTTATAGTCATGATGGACTGTTTTAGGACAGCACACATGGAATAAGATCACATCATCCTCTCTTCATTCTACTCTACACAAATTTTCAATAAATTTTAAAGATGTTTTTTCTAAACAGGGAGACAAAGATTTTCCCCCCAACCCCTTTCTTCCTCTCCCATGAAGAACAGTGAATATATATTATTTATATGTACTGGAGTTCCAGTGATGCTAGTGATTTTTAAGCTCCTATAAATATCTTAAAACACTTTTAACCCTAGATCAGCAGACTTTAAAGCACTAATTCCCAGAGGGATCAATACACCTTCAGGAAATGAGGAACCAATAGGAACTTTTTACAGAAATTATCAACACTGTTGGTCCTTTATCCTGCATAAGCCAAGATTGCAGAGTAGACCTATCTGCATACACAGTAAGGCCCCAAAAGTATAATCTCTTCCATCAAAGTCCTTTAGTGAAACCCCAGAGATACTGATTAGACTACTCAAAACCAAGTCACATATCAAAAGCTACGTTAGCCAGGAACTACAATATGACAAAACATGAAAAAAATATCACTAGGCATTGCTATGATTTTAGGAATGAAAAACTGGAATATGTACTATTAATTTATTCTATTCTGAGAACAAGTTCAATGTGTAAAGGCAAAAAAGAAAGAGCAAGAAACAAGCCATAAACTATGTATGCCTTCTATAGCAGAGGGGAGTGGTAATTGCTATTTTTTTGTTCACGTAGCAGCAGGCCTTCCAAATGCAGACAAGCTTTTTAACTTATCAGTGATGAAACCTCTGTCTCTTTGTAACCTATAGTTCCAAGAGAGAACACTCACAACCACCTAATTAAGAAGAGGGAATCTTAGGACAAATTACTTATGTTGAAAACAACAGAATTTAATATTATCTAGGGGTCCCAGTGTTTTAGGAAAGCTAGATATATCCTATTTTGTCTCAGAAAAGAAATGTGTCTAAAAGTGACATTTTTATTTCAAAGAACACAGGTGTAAATTTCATTTCTGCTACTTATCATTGTGTTTCATTACAAAAAAGCAGCACATCATTCAGTGGAAGATTTGAGGATACACCATGAACAGCATCAATGTCCTGGCTGAGAGCAAATGTAAGCTAGAGCTTACCTACACACTGTTTTTCCAGCCCTGATTATTTAATCTTTTCTGTATAAATCATTTCACTATATCCTACAAGAACATCGCTGCCAAACAAAAAATTTTGAGCTCACAGTGCAGTAGACATTTTTTTCAGAAATGTCATGGAACACAGTTTCATGATTATATAATGTCATGTAGATCACATCAAGAAGTTAATGAAATGGAGGATGAGACTTGAGATTTTTGTTATGATATGCTGTTTCACATATAAGACAATAGAATTAATGTAGCACCCTGGTAAATTCTGAGGCAAGCAGATTAGAAACCCAGATGTCAACAAGCATTTAGTAGTTATAGGCAATGAAAATACAACCAAAATCATGTAATAGGTTAAAAAACACCTTTTAGTAGACTTAGGGAAAAGGAAAAGTAGTCCTAAGAAAATAAGGTAATTTTTTTTGCTTGCCAGCAAGCCTTACGTATGTCTCCCAAAACTGTTGTACATCTGTTTCCACAAACAGTTAAAGAATGACCTTGGCATCCCCCTATTCTTATATCTTTAAAAAGAGATCAGGGGCATATACAGGAGAGCATAATCAATATTTATTCAAGAAACGCATAGAATCAAATAGTTATGGCAGTAGATGTGCTCCAGGAGAGACATCCACGAAATATGATCAATACCAGCAAGACAACAGTCTAGTTGTACACCCAGACTAATAATCACCACTCCGTGTCCTTTCCTGACAGCTCACCCCATCACCTGTTCCTGGGGGAATACACAGTGACAGTGGTGGGTGATCCTATTAAAGAAAAGAATTAAAGTATGACTGGAGTAAAGAACTGGAGTGAAAGGCAAGGACTTAAAGATGAAATAATAAATCACAGTACACAATAAAATACACATATTTTTATTGCAAGAGTCCCTTGACAATCAGCTCCTTTCATTATTTTGTCTCAGCTTCACTAGACTGTCCTTGAACTTTCTTGTAACCACTCTAAAAGAACACACAGATGAGTTTATTTATGAAAGTTAGCACTCATATTTGCATCAAATGCTCCTACACTTCCAGTATTTTGAGGGCACTGATTTAATCAGCAGTTGGTTCATAGTCTAGGCCATAAGCTTTGATTTTTGATCTCTATCTGTTTACATCCATTCTTTTTTATTTATTTGAGGTTGGGGTGATCACAGCAGTATCTGTGGCTTCACTCAGCATTTATAAAACACTTTGACTAGTCAGCTATTGCTGTTACACTACAGAACCACAGAATAACTGGGGTTGAAAGGCACCTCTGTAAATCACCTGGTCTAACCCCTTGCTAACACAGACTCCCCTAGAGCAGATTGCACAGGATTGTGTCCAGGCTCTGAAATTCTCCAGAGAAGGAGACTTCACAACCTCTCTGAGCAGCCTGTTCCACTGTGCCATCACCACCAAAGCAAAGAAATGCTTCTTCACATTCAGACAGAACTTCCTGTGCTCTACTTTGTGGCTACTGTCCCTTGTCCTGCCATTGGGCACCACCGGAAAGAGTTTGTCCACCCTCCTGACACCTGCCCCTAAGATATTTGTATTCATGGATAAAATCCCCTCACATCTCTTCCTACTAAGAAACATGGAGTGGGAGGGAGACAAGAAAGTCTAAATCTTCACTTGTATTATTAACCACTGTCTCACTCACCAAGTATCACAGTATTTCACAAAAAATGCTACATTAGATGGGACTGTACCATTCAGCCAGTGGTTCTCCAGGTTCTGGGAGAAGCCTACCACTGCATGAAACAAACACGTGTCTCATTTCTGCTGCCTATTTCTCAAAGCTTTCACTTAGTCCAGGATTCCTACAGTGCTAGACCACTGAAATATCTATGTCTTCCCTCTTTTTGCTACAAGGTGCCAATACAAATATATTGTTTCAAGTGTATGATTTGATCTGAAGTATAGGATTCGTTCTACCTGACAAATCATTCAAAACAGATGTTTCTGGACAGCTTGAAAGAGTAAGATATCCAGGCTGTGAGACATGGCCACTGCAGTCTTTTAAAAACTTTTATGGTATTTATTGACTGATTTAGAGTTCTTTTATAAGTGATGATTACAACTTGGCATGAGATTTAAGTAATAGGAAAAAAAAAAATCCTGGCTATGCCAGCTCATCTGAGATAAGGCAGGTCAGTGAAGTTCCTATTAAACCAAAGTCAAAAATAAATCTGAAAGAGCCTGGTAGCTCTTCTGAGGCCATGGTGAGAACTCAGAATCATCTTGATTAAATAAGAACCCAGATGAAACATGACCAGAGCAAATGGATCACACATGGAATAAACTGATCAACTGCATAAATGTNAAAAAAAAAAAAAAAAAAAAAAAAAAAAAAAAAAAAAAAAAAAAAAAAAAAAAAAAAAAAAAAAAACACCAACACTAGTGAGGCTTGTAAGGTCCTCAGAAGAGAATATAGGGTTCAAGCAATTAACCTGAACACATATCAACTAAATCAGGCCACTAGGGGAAAAAAAAGCAAACCATATAACAAAAAGGAGAATCTCTCTGTATAAGGCTCAGAAAGGAATTTGTTTTTTCTGGTTGACTCTGGAAGGGTACTGCCTAAATTTCTGTAACAGGCTATGGGGAATGACTTAGAGACAACTTAATCAGAGAAAATCCAATCCAAAGGAGGATAAAACGGATAAAAAAATAATAAAAGTGCAAGAGTCACAAATTATGAGTAAAAACTGAAAAGGTTGTCATGGCTTGATACAGGGAAGACAAAGCAAAGTACAAGACACAAAAACAATTTTAAAAATATGAAAGGCTTCTAGAAAAAGAAGGCTAAAAATACTGTTTTCTAGAGATAATTAAGGAAAGAAGAAAAATCAAGGACTTAAATTGCAGCAAGTGATATTAAATTAAACTTACATTTGCTGTGTGAAACGTTCCATATTAAGAAGATATAAAACAGAAATGAATTTTTATGAGGACTTGTAACATTTATTGGAAGGCTTTAATTATTGGAGAGCTTTCAGAAGATGTTACGCAAAAATCTGTAAAACAAACACATGTATGTTGTTGCCCTGGGAGAGCAGGAATCTACACAAAAACCCATGGTCCATTCCAACTTTACATATATATAAATGAATCAGTAATTTACATTTAATTATTACTATATTATTAGTAATTTTTCAGATTATCACTAAGAATTTTCAGAGGAAAAAGATCCCATTTTAAGGATGACTCATAGCTTCCCTACTTTTTATTCTGCATCTTCTGGGACAGAAGATGAGGCCATATTGTCATGTTTCATTTGTTTTTAACAGTCTTGAGGACAAGGCAGAAATGTAAAACATTCAAATTAAATAATAAAAATGCCCTTCTTCCCATTTTGAGGCATTATGTCATGGTAAAACATCTTTTGTTAGTTCATCCAAGGTGAGCAAAAGAAGGAAAACCAAAAACAGGAATGAAAGGAGACATAGGAAAAAATGTAGTCCATATATCTTACATGACAGTAGGTCACAGTTCACTGTCTAAAGAAAGCCTGAATTCACTATCACTCTTTAAAAGAAATGTTAAGTTGGTATGCCTGATTGCCAACAGAAAGAGAGTAAAAGCAAACTGCTTTTCTTTTTTTTTTTTTCCTATATTTTCTGATTTATTTTGAGTCTTTATTATAACTTGTGTATAAAAATGGCCTCTAGAAAAAAAATGTACATGTAGACCTAGAACTATTCATACTTTTTCCTAAAATAAACCAAGGGCATGTGTCTCTAATGGTAAATTTTCTGCTTGAATGAGTTTTCATGACAATGTGAAATGCTGCAGAATATAATGGTCAAGTCAAGGGTGTAGCAAAAACATTCATATGGGGGAAGGAAACCTCAGTGAAAGCTGTACTTCATTCCCTTTAGAGGCTGTTGCGAAAGAGTATCTGGTTTCAGCTGCTGTTTAGTGACCACCTCAGAACACAGGGCAAACAGGTAACAATCTATTTTTAGTCTTGATTTCATTTTTTTATTTCCTTTCATGAAGGCAGTAGTGTGTTGAATCATGTGAAACAGAAGGTCACACGTCATTTCACTGATTTCAGTGAGCCTTATTCTTTATGATTTTCACAGAATTGTGGACTGCTGTGGATACACGCATTAAATGGCATTAATGTTGGGAATACTATGCAGCAAATGAAACATCCTCACTTTTGCTAGAAATGACTGGTGAATTTTAACACTTGGTATTTTTAGTTTGATAAAGGGAAATACATTAAAAAAAAGTATTCATCATAATATATACTTCTGAAACTCTTAGATATACAGGAAAACAGTAGTGATGAACAAATCATCACCTTTAACCAACAACAAAATCTTTTTAAAGCCTAGTTCTTTTTTCACTAGTTACCCATGAAAATAATTTCAAAATGGGACATCTCTGTACCATATGACAAACATACTTAAAATTAATGTTAAAAAAATCTCATGAATATATTTCCAAAAATGTGAAACACATCAGTGTACATTTGTTTATAAATACTTGTCTTTCTTGTTACTTACTTTCACAAAATAGCAAGTTATAAATGAGAAAAGCATAGTCTTGCTTTATGGGAAGTAATAAAAAAAGTTTCAGCACTGCAGTTTTTTGTTCTCTGCAAGTCACTTTCAAACTTTTAAAGTCCCTTTTATGCTTGGCTTGACACTTTAAAAGCAGTTTAAGTATTTTCTCCTAATACAAAAATAGCCTCCTATTTGCTGTCTCACAGAGGTCTCAGGAATGTGCTAAATAGGAGCAATGTGGGATTTGCTGTGCTGGATGGGTGCAGACAGCTACATGTGCACTCTACCCAAGCTGAGAGGTGCCAGAATATGAGCCAGCCCCAGAACAGAAACAACAGAGCCTCACCATCACAGCTCTGAGCTGGAATTAATATATCTACCTCTCAACAGGACTCAAAGTTGAAAGAACCTTTCTGGAGTTTTGATTTCTAAATATGATTTGTATTTGTAAACATGAGATAGAATAGCAAATCACAGTAGTTTCATTTAGTTGAATGGTGAAAGCATAAAAATGTGATTTTACTATAAATCTTTAGAAAATTCAAACAGGCAAATAACACAATCTTTTGCAATCAAAACCAAAATAATAGTGTTCTGGCCCAGTTTGTTTCATTAGAAAATATTCTCTTAACTGTGATTCTATGGCATCGCTGCTAGTCCAGTGAGACTTATGAAATCATATGGTTATCTCTTGTTTAAGACAATATAGATGTAGAGTGGACTAAATTTGGCTCCATTCTGTCTTCTGCTGGTTGAAGGTTGTTTTCTCAGGCTGGAATTTCAATGGAACCAGTGGAAGTTGGTTTAATAATTTAATAAGCCCCATGCGCCAACCTGCTCTTTAAAGTGTAAAATGACAAATGCCCATGAAGAATAGGCTGATTTTTCAGAAACAGCAACTGCATCTCTCACTATTTTTATCAGAAGTAAGAGAATTCATGGAATGTTCTTTTACTTGTCATATGACATGGAAAGCTCTCTCAAACACTATATTAAGTTTTCTAGTTCTGTGTTTAAACCAGTTCCAGTAACACTGCACTCTGACATATACATTCGTTCTGTAGGGATACAGATACTTAACTTCTGTAATGCCTTCAAATGAGATGTATCTGAGCCTTAATTTTCCTCAAGAGTAGAGAAAACAAGTCTTATTTCTACAATGATTCAGAAAATTCAGAAAAAATAAGAAAAAAAATCATTCTAATGAGGAAGAGGCACGTACTTATTTCAGAAGAACACCCCAATTTTTCAACAGCAACAATGAGATTGCTCTGAAATACACTGAAAAATCAGGGAACTCTCTACAAAACTATCTAGGAAGTATTGCAATGTACTGTTCTCATTGTATTAAATGTCTCCCATTTACTGTTTGGCAGGTGACTAATTGAGGATTAACAGTAATTTGTCTCTAACATCTTACCTCTGATAATGTATATTAATTTTTGACACTGTTCTTGAGCAATACAGCTGGAGAATGACTGTAGTGTATATAGCCCTGTGCAACAAAAGACAATAAGAAGCTAGCCTTTAATCCAAAGAACTAACAATGACAAAAAATAAACTGGACATGAAAACAAGGGGGACAAAAAAACTGATCAAGTAGAATTAACACTGTAAAGGTGATATCATCACATCATATTAATTACTATCACCTTACTTTTTCAATAGAGAAGGTTGAACAGTATTAATGTGAGGAGAATTAAAGAAAGCAAGGCTAGAGGATGTTTGAAGAAATGGAATGAGGAAATAGGCAGGAAAGAGAAAAATAAAAATAAAAATTAAATGAAAATAAAAAGGCAATTTTGAGATGAAATAAATGAAAAATGATTTGTGACAAAACTTGGACGCTGGACTACTCTGAGTCCAACTTTAGTTCTACATAAAGAATAAAAATCATTCAGATTCTTTCTTGTGTCCTGCAAACCCAACTGGTGCAGTGAGAGTAGAGTGATCATTAAAAACTAGCAAAAGATCACATGTAGCTCAGTAATATGTTTTCTTCAGGAAAAGAGTGGCTGAACAGTGTGCTTGGTGATAGGCTTTTCCTTTATTAATTAACAAACCCCTCAGTCTACAAATGACAGAAAATTTCCCACATCCTGTAAAAATAAGTAAACAGGTGAAAAATATATCTTGACAATGATATGCTGGAATAAAGATTAATATAATTGATAGTGTAATTGTGTAGGAAAGACTTCACTTTCCAGTATTCTGTACTTTCCTTAGACTGTTTTTCCAGCACTCTGACTCAACTGTCTGCAAACATTCAATTATACCCTGCAGCCATTTCCAGAGAACTAAACAAGGCCGGCCTCCCTTGGCAGAAACCTGAAATCATACAAAATGCTTTTGGCATTTGTTACTTGCAATCAACTGTTTGAGCACAAATAATAATTCAGCCCAGCATGAACAGCAAGAATATGTGGATTGTTGTGGTGTCCAAACCAGACAGCAAATACAGAAATCTATTTTAAAGGGTTAACTGTGATAGAGAATATTTCTCTACAGAATGTACACACGGGATATTTCTTAAGGGACAGGAGTGGACTATAATGAATCAGATATATTCTAATGGCCTTGTGCTCTAAACAGTAAATTGTCTTGAGTGCAAGCATGAAATGTGTAGCTAAGATATGACCTTCCCTCTTCATATACAACACATAATGAATATCATTACTATGTTAAACATCCTGTTTCTTGTGGACTGTAAATCAGGTCTCAATGAATTATAAGCAACTTGATGTCTATATTAAAAGCATTTCCCATACAATGATATTTTTCTCTAACATACTTATATATATAATTATTAATAGAATAAAGCAGGTCAATAGTTCTTAGTTCATAACTTGTGTCTGAGTTTTACTGGCTTAAAATCAGTCTGCTTGCTACAGAAAGAGCATAAAATCTCTCTGCTGTGCTATTACCAGATTGGCAGTACAAGTGTTTATAAATACAAATATGACCATATAAATATGACACTTACTCCCTGTTAACAGACCACATATTGACAATCCTGATACAAAATGTAGCATCTCATATGTGGTTTACCAGAAGACAGTTGACCACTATTTTATTAGCAAACATTTGCTAGAAAACCAGCTAACAACATAAACCAAAATTATCCCACTTACTTCCCCCCTCACCTTTTTTCATCCTTTTGCATATTCATCCAGATGCTCTAAATAATCATAAAGACCATGACATTTTAATGCTCAATCTGTGATGTCTCTGCTCACCCAGGGTCTCTGCTTTGAGGTCTCACATGAGAAAGACCATAATATTCACATGACACTCATCTGGAACAATCTCATTGAAGCAATAAAGATTTTACCTCACATTTTAACCATCAAAGCCCAACAGCATGGTAGCTGAAATTACCTATGCAATGCCCAACAACAAGGCTTTTAAATGTGACATTGCGCAAAGGCAGTAATAGCCTGAATCTCTAAACTTCACTGTTGGTGATATCCAGTCCCATCCCACCTATAAAGAAGGCACAAACCAAGCCTCTTCTACTGTGGATCATGTTTTGTATTTCTAGGAGTTCTTGAATAGAGAAAAGGCTTGTGCTTTCTCTTTTTTTTATTTTTTAACCTACACTAGGCCACAGTTTCAAGTTTTCACTCAAGTCCATGAAAAGGAAACCTGCTCTAAAAACAATCTTGCTGGTATCCTATGAATCATGAGACTGCATGGCATGGGACTTACAATATTTTCAATATGGCAAGAGTTTCAATATGGCAAATTTAAGAACTGTCAATCCAGACTTCACACAAGAGAATAACTTATTTTCTCTTTTTAGGTTACATAATTCAGAACAAGATTTGAGGAAGCTACAGTTACACTCAGAAATCTTAATTCAAAACTGTCAGATGGGTTTTCTTTTAAGGATTTACATAAAATACAGGAAATAGTGCTTTAAAAGAACACACCACTGAAAGCCAGGGGATACATTCCTGTGCTTTATAACTGATAAAACACTGCTGAAATGAGATGCTTTAATTATTGTTAAATTTGATAGGCTTAAAATTTTGCATTTCTGACATCAGTAAGGAGAGTTTTGTATTAATTGAGGGCATTAAATATATATTATTCTTTGGTGCATTTAATTTATACTCAAATATTTTCAAATCTCCATGATGGTTCAGACTGAATTGAGCAGTGTTACCCTTAAATGTGGGGAACAGGCTTGATACAAGTAGCAACCAAAATGGAAGGAGTTGTCTAAAGGTCTTGGGTAGAATGAAGTAGTAGCAAAAGTGGTCTAACACTCAGGAAAATCAGTCTATCTGGTATCTTCAAAGGATTCCAGTTTCTATTAGCCAGGACATTGCATTTTATAGTGCACATTTTATAATGTATCAAGAATTGTAAAGACAAGAATCAAGAACGTTGGAACATGAAAGAAATATGTACAGGTGCCCTCCAGAAAAAATTGTTTACCTAAGATCATGTCAAGCACAGCATATTGCACATTTCAAACTCAGGCACAGTGGAAGGATGGCTGCATGGGATGGGTTTTGTATAAAAGACAAGAAGATTATGTGTTAGAACAATGCCAGAGACTGAAATCATAAAAGAACCATGTCACAGCGAAAGAGAAACAAAATTCAGGAAACCACATACTCAAGGAGGCAGTTTCCACTACATATCTTTATAACTCATATATCTTTATAGCAAGAGATTTTCTATTCCACTTCTAAAACTATAAAACGTTGAAGCAGCACACTAAAATTATCTTAGAAAAAAATGAGTATCATCATAAGTATACTGCTGAATTTCCGGAATCAAAATATGTCCTATGATCCAAGAAATTCTGGACCTGTCTCAGAACTACATTGCAAGAATAGCTTAAATGTTTTAGATAATCCAGAGTTGTGATAAATAACTGTTGAACAAGACTGCAAAGATTAATTTGGCTCATTACTCAAAAGGAGAGAGGTCAGTATTTGCTTGGGGTTATCCTGCTGTTTGGTCTTGAATACTGTAATATTCTCCTAAGGCTTCTAACAAAAATGAACAAAACATTTGCTTTGTGAATTGAAATAGACCCAGCTACAACCTTGTAATATGACATTTTTCTTTGTGCATTATAAGAATTTTGATTTGCTTTGCAAAAATGACAGAAGTTGTGAAAACTTGACCACCAGTCTGACAAAATTTGTGTCATTTTATCTAAACATCTAAACTGAGTAATGCTTCAGTACTCTAAGCATCAAATGGTATAAACTTTTTTTTAAACACAAGAGGCTTCATGGAAGAATGGTTTTCAGACTTCTTACTACAGCTTATGACACAATTAATCAAGGGAGGTTGGGTGTAGAAATTGCTATTAATTATTCTATCAATATTGCCCTTCTGTGTTTAGTCCAGACCAAAGAGGCAATAAAGCTGATGGGACCACACTGCACATGATCTAATGGCTGTCAAATGAAAGAAGACAGTCACATCTGTATGCCTACAAAACAGCTGAAAAAGAGGCAAAAAAAGATATCAAAGTGGCAGTGAAGGACCTCAACTATGCATATACAGTGAGACAGAACAAATTGCAAATGACACTTCAGGACAAGAAATACAAAATACCAAAAAAAAATCCTGTTCATCCATTTAAGTAATTTTCATCTCCAAATCTTCTCTTCTAGTGGAACTACATAAAATCTATTCAGAAGTTCATGTTCATATATTCAGAAATTATTTCAAAAAGTAGAAATATTTGCATGGTGGACTGATTACAAGTAGTTTAAAGCTGGCACCCATGAATATGTATATACAATTTCCTTCCTACATTTAGTATTTTTTAGACCAATAGGATTGTCCTAAACCATGCACAATAACCAGGAAACCCCTCTCTGGTTTTGAGCATCTCTCCTTCTGGTTATATCAGAATATTATCTTGAAAGAATTCCCCTTTCTGTGGTGATATTTAAATAGTCCACATTGGTCTTAATGTTTGCAAGCTAACTGGCAATAAAAGATGTATAAAATATTAATTGCATTAAGTTATCGTTCCTACCATCTTCAGTCTCAATGCTAAACCTAACATCTGAGTCCTACCTACTTTATCTGAGTGACATAGTGCAAATGTAGATGCAGCATAATGCATCAATAAATATAAGTATTTTTGGCTGGTTTCAGTATTTGCAGAACATAGGCATTAATTAGTTTTCTTAGATGAGTTTAGCAAATGCACTATATTTAAAAACATTAACGACATTTATGACAAATAATAAGTATGACCTATGTGAGGAAAAACAAAGAAATTGAGATGTTTTAATTGTTACAGAGTAACAAGAAGAAATAATGGAATATTTCTTCATCAGCATGAAGTTTGCAGAATAACATCTTGTCAATCTGGCTGGTTCCTCAGTTAAATGTACAGGATCTTGTACTCCCATAATTTTCTATAGGCAAGAAATAACAGTTCAAGGTGCATTTCAGGAAAGCTTTACAGCCTCCTAGAACATCATCCTATATCAAACAATTTTATGAATGGTAAATTGTCTTTATATTCTCTGTTGGCCTTTCTTCCAGCAGTCTCACTACAGCTTGCCAGATTTACCATAAACAGATAAATAAACATTGAATCCAAGTGCTTTTGACTGATGGAGTGAGACAGAATTCAAGGAGCAGATATCTGACCTATTTTTTGTGCTTGTTGCACAGCCTTTCAAAAATATGCTCTCTTCTTTAAAAAAATTGAAGTTTGAGTACACATTCAAAAAAATCTTTTTTTTTTTTTAAAAAAAATGAAATTTGAGTTACCAATCAAAAAAATTTTTTTTTTTTTTTTTTTTTTTTTGTCAATGAGCCAACTAAATGCACTGTCAGAGCATTTCCAAAGCTGTATATTATGGCATGCTTTTTACACTGGCTATATTCGCAGCACTGTGCCTCACATTTAATTAGCAGGAAATCTAAGAAAGATTACACAGAACCCATTAACTTTAAATTGCTTGCAGGGGTAACTAGAAAGTGTGACAGCTCTCCCTGTCAATATTTTAAAATATCATTTTAATCAATTTCTGTAAAGGAGCAACAAAAGAACCAAGGAATGAATTAACTTTTTCGTAATATTTTTAAAAATGCAAGAAGTCTTCTAGACAGAAAATTAAAATGCTTCAGTCCCTCTAAGGCTTCCATAGGTTATTGAAAATATATTTGTTCACAACAGGTAATAAGTAAAAAATTGCTCCTCATTGTCATTTTACATTAGGTTTTGGGGACCTGCAAACTACCATCAGACTACATCTTTATTGTGAATTTTATACAGGCATATCACAGACTTGCTGTAGCATATCAATTTCCATCTCTCAAAACTGAAAGGAAAACATGCTCAAATATTCAAGGAAAGGTTGATTTCTAACTTAGATACCCACCATCCCTGGTACAAATGAATTGACTGATTATACTTCTACATGAAGTTAAATTGATACCTTGACACACATAATTTTTAGAACCATAGGATTTTTTTTTTTTTTGCTGTTGCTTTTAAATAGTTCTTAAAAAGCAGGACTTTTAATGTCAGTTGTGTTAACTGCAAAATTTATCTACACTTCAACTCTGATATATTCTGTATCTTACTTCAAACTGACTGTGAAGCTGATGAGTGACTTTAAGATGTGTGATATTAAAAATTATGTCTCCTCCATGCTGAGAAAAAAATACAAGTTTTCAACAAGGAGTGACTAGACAAGTGTTGCCTTGCATTTTTTTTCCTATTTAAATACATGCAGCCTGTGTGGAGAGGGGAGGGTGAAAGTATTTGTTTTATGTCATCACTTTTTCCCTTTTTCCTCCCACCCCATGCTCAGCAGGGAGAGAAAGATCTTCAAGAAGGTGTTTCCAGAGAGTGGAACAGATTCCTTTCTGCTGTTTCTGAGTCACTGTTTCATGCTGAACTGGTTGCTGGTTCTACTGCTTCTTCATTCTTTTGAAATGTGCTTTGGTCAGACACTTTGCCTTGCACGTTTGTCTGATCCACACAGTAATAGCTGGTCACCAGCTGTGGTCAGGACAGGAAAGGAAGCAGGGTTCATAAAACAATATGCCAAATACTTTTCCTTGTTTCTTCTCATCTTCCATTTAGAGGTATGAGCAACAGGCAAGATTTCAGTTATTTTATTTGAGCCTGCAGTAAAAACAAAGATATTTCCTCTTACCAATCCTAAGTTAGTACCAGCTCAGAGTCACTGGAGCTGGAAGAAAGTCCCACTGAGAACTATGGCCCCAATGATTAATAGATATCACACTCATCTCCTTATTTCCATAACTGCATCACAGTTGCACATAACTGCATCAGGTTGGCAGAATTTATTAAATTGTCCCAGCATCCTACCCAGACAAGTATTTTGTGCATGTTACTACACAAATGAAAAACCCACATTCTTTTACCCCCGTTCTACCTTCATAAAGGTCACTTTAAAACATTCCCACTTCAAATATATGCACATCCAGAAAGGTTAGAATCACCCAAGGGTTTAAGTGAGGACAGTGATTTCCAGAAAAACTGACTGTCTAAAGCATGAGCTCACTTGCTTTAAGTCTTTCAGTCACTTCAGTACACTCAGCTGATGGACTGCAAGGAATTCTTTTCTTCTTTTTTTTTCTTTTGCTTACTATAAATGTATACATCCACTCAATCAGCACGAAATTCTTTCCAACAGATCATTGAGATCTATTAAGCCTGAAGCTCACATCTAACATCACCTCAGATACGTAATTCCTTGGAAAATCAACGCTTTCTATACATAGAACTTTAAAAATATTACCTTCAGCAATATTAAAAAGACAATAATCTGCCCAAGAGCATAGTCTTATAACTGAAAACTAGCTTATAGAACACTGCTAATGACTCAGATAAGCAACTCTTCTTACTAAGATCACTTTTTAAATGTCTGTAGAACTAAATTTAGGAAATTCTCAACAGTATTTCACAATATGTAGTTATACAATCAATTCCTCCACTCCAAAATATTTTTATCAAAATGCTTTAGTGAGATGACATCATAAGAGTGAGATAAATTGTCACCTGATTTTCATCCTTAGAGTCCAAGGATGAATATTGTCCATTTCATGCCATTAGCTATGTTCCAATACATGCATACACACATATAAGTCATTTATCAGAAAACCAATTAACATTTTCAACTTTTCCTCCAGTGTCACTTTTTGCTACTCAAACAAAACATATTATTAATAAAGTCAAAGAAATGGGGAGCACTGAATGATTTGTGAATGGTATGTGCATCTGCCATTGTGTATCTTGCAGCATGCATTTTTAAGTATTCTTAGACTAAGTGAACTGCTTTTTTCACTTAGAAAATTTGTTCTCCCATGAAACAGATGACATGAATAAACAACAGGTAAGAAGATTTATTTCTCTTTAGAGTGAAAAATTAGAGGTCCCAGTGGTGGAAGCATCTTAATTCATTCTCCTCTCCTGTAAAGTGATACCTTCTTACAGCTGAGGAGTGCAACATATCTGCATTTGTAAAACATCTTTGGATTACCCCATGAGAGGGACAGAACAACTGCAGAACACAATCAATAATATTTTCTACTTTCCATTAAAAAAGCAGCCATTTTAATTACAAAGGATAGACAGAAAGAAACAAATATTGTTCATAAAGGGAGACTTCACCATTACATCATCAATAAGCATTTCTTTAAAAATAAGGATGAAAAGAATGAAAAAATCACAAAAAAAGATTGCTGATTTCATCAATATGTTAAGTTCTGCAGTTACAGAAATAAATGTTGAACTTACTGAATTTACATTCTGGGTAACACATCTTTCTCAGATTTTATGAAAGCTGTATTTACGGAATCACAGAATCACTTATGTTGGAACAGACCTCTGAGATCTGTGACCAAATACCACCTTGTCAGCCAGACCATGGCACTGAGTGCTACATCCAGTCTTTCCTTAAATACCTGCAGGGACAGTGATTCCACCACCTCCCTGGGCAGCCCATTCCAGTTCCCAGTCACTCCCTCTGTAAGAAATTCTTGGTGTGTCCGACCTGAACCTCCACCTGGCACATCTTAAGACTGTGTCTTCTTGTCCTGTTGTTGGTTGCCTGGGAGAAAAGGCTGACATTGGGCTGGCTACAACCTCCTTTCAGGGTCAGCTGTGAGTCTTCCCCTCTTCTCCAGGCTAAACAAGCCCAGATCCCTCCATCATTCCTCTTGTCATGCACTCCAGGCCCTTCAGCAGCTTTGTTGCCCTTGTCTAGACTCACTCCAGCACCTCCATGTTCCTGAATTAAGGGGCCCAGAACTGGACACAGGACTCGAGGTATGGGGAAGAATCACTGTCCTGATCCTGCTGGCCACACTATTTCTGGTGGATGCCAAGATGCCACTGCCTGGGCATGTTCAGCCACTGCTCCCCAGCACCCCTAAATCCCTTTTTGCTGGGATGATTCCCAGTCACTCTGCCCCCAGCTGCAGCAGTGCAGGGGGTTATTGTGGCCAGAGTACAGGACCCAGCACTTGGGTCTTGCTGAACCTCGTGCCATTGGCCTTGGCCCATCAACCCAGCCTGTCCACGTCCCTCTGCAGGGCTTCCTGCACTCCAGCAGATCAACACTGACCTAACCTGCTGTTATCTGTGAGTTTGCTAAGAGCAGACTCAATTCCATTATCCAGATCATCAATAAAGATATTAAACAGGACTGGGCCCAGCACAGACCCCTGAGGGACACCACTGGTGACTGTCCCCAGCTGGATGCAGCACCATTCCCCACCACTCTCTGGGCCCAGCCATGTAGACAGTTCTTTTCCCAGCACAGAGTCCTCCTGTCCAAGCTGTGGGCTGCCAGCTTTTCCAGGATGTGCTGTGGGAGACAGTGCCAAAGGCCTTGCTGAAGTCCAAACAGACAACATCCACAGCCTTGCCTGCATCCACCAGGCGGGTCAGCTGGTCATAAAAGGAGACCAGGCTGATCAGGCAGGACCTGCCCTTCCTAAAGCCCTGCTGGCTGGGTCTGATCTCTTGGTTGTCCTGTAAGTGCCATGAGATGACTCACTCAATCTGCTCTGGCTATTCAGTTACCAAATAGACATAAAGAATTTCAACTTTTAAATTTTAAATGTGAGAGAAACGTTAGGCAATAAAGCTAATGCCATATTTCTGAAACTTATTCAGGGGAAAGGTTATTCTGTCACCTAGCATAGCAGAAGCTGCTCGTCTGCTTTGCCTACACATGACAGCAAAATGGATTTCACAGAACTCTTGTTTAGAAGTACAGTATAGTTCCAAACAACACTTTTAGTAAAATTAATTCACACTTTTGCCTGAATGAGCCATGGGAACCATATGTATTTTTGTTACAGCCAGCCTCCACTTTTAGTGAGTCATTCACAAAAAAAAAAAAAAAAAAAAAAAAAAGGCACTTTCACTATAAATATGAAAGCTGACTACTTTTTTTTCATGTGCCGGGATGACCGCATTGCCCCACTGTTGATGAGTAATTGAAATTCTGCCTGCACCACTCAGTTAGTAAAACCTTTCAAATGGAAGGACTAAGTAAGTGAGAAAAGGACAGTGATACAACACTGCTGAAGACTCCCAGTATGTGATCATCCTCCCAGCAAGGAGCTTATTTGCTTTAATGGCAGATTTTAGTTGTCCAGGTGTAGAATTTGATTCAGCATGACTTTATATCATTGCTTGCCCAGAGAATCCCTAAAGAAGATTGTATTATAGCTGTCCCCTCCCTATGCAAATACAAGAGGGAGGGAGAAAATAGAAACAACTTCGTGGCAAGAATTTCCTTCCACTGCAGTGGACCCTACTGGATCAAGCTAGTCTAAGTCCCTATGTCCCTAAACTGACCAAGGTGAAAGAGGCCCTTTGTATGTAAATCATGCCACGCTTTTCCTGCAGTAAAAATGGCACAAATGGAAGGTGACTGGCTGATAGTTGTTATAGGATTGGAAAATATATGGGATTCAACCTTTGGCATTTGTGATCTCATAAAATAAACTTCTGCTGAATCTCAGATTATTTGGGGGAAAGGAAGCACCATGTGAGAAAACTTTTGCAATATCTTCAATACAAATCTGTGTGGGCTGCTTCCAAAATCACAGTAAATCTGTGTGAACACAACTCCTCAGAAGGCACATTGTCTTATCACAAAAAAAATGGAACATCAGAACCAGGAGTCTGTGGTGCAATGTCACAATGTCTGAATGAGCCACAATGACACTGCTTTAACAGAAATGCTTTTTGTTAAGCATTTTATATGGCTTAGGTCTTGTCTTTTTGGGTTACCTAGCTTTTGGTCTCAGTCATTAGTGGCTAGGTCTAAAACAGCAAATGAGTTTCTTGTCCTAGCCTTCTATTTTTCAAGAAGTCTCCAACCCATCCTTCATTCACATTCTTCTTTCCTTCATGCCAGCCCTGTTTGTTGACATCGAACCCTGTAGAATCCTAAAGTATCTTGTGGTAGTTTTATCCATATGCTTAAAACTGAGGGCCTGGGTACCTTACCTGCTGAGCCCTACAATTTACATAGTTATAATGTATGTATCAGATGCTGGCATTCACTCAAATGCTCAGAGGATGCCAGATGGAAAGAAACACCACCTGGAAGAGGTTAATCTCTCAGTTTAGACTAAGTTTACAATTTAGACCTTAAAGATAGGTGGGATTGACTTAGATTCTGAAGTCTACATGGACAAGAAATAAAAGGTCTAACCAGTCCTATTTTACAAATAAGTAACTGTGACAGATATGCCCTTCCAAACACAGTTATACACTCCCTCTAAAGCTGTTTGTAGTGCCTCAGAAGCAGAATTGGTTGTTCAGTATTTTTGCATATCAGCTTTTTAAAAAGATTCAGACAAAATACATTTTTAATGATTATTCAGTAACTTGTGTATGTAGAGTTGAAACAGTGCAGTGAACAAATAGTCTATTTCTGCAGGATTATGTCTTAAACTAAACCAAATCTCTATCATAAGAAATGTGTTATATCAGAAAGCTGATTAAAGTTAGAAGAACACCAAAACACACAACAACCAAATTGTCTAGCAATAGTATATGCAAAGAAAATTGTCAATACATTAAAAAATCCTTTTTTCCTTAAAAAAAATAAAAGAATGTTTAAATAGACCAATATTATTTCTTTTTTTTTATCAAAGATCATCTTTTCTATCACCCAGGTTTCAAAACAGCATGGCCATATTAGAAGAAAAATCAATGGATGTCTGAATTAATTTTATTTACAAGTCACCTGTTTCTCTTGGATAAAAGAACAGCCATAAATTAATTCAGCTTTTTTAATTGAAAAATAATGACAACCTCAGATTTGTTCAGCAGGCATTGGTATAAAATCTTGTTTTCTTTTCCTTAAAAATTCCAGGACAAATCATAAGTTCTAGCTCCAACTGAAACCCAAAATAAATTTTTACTTTTGTACATCAATATACATCTTTACTTTTTCTCTCAGCAGCAAATTTTGAAAAATACTCCAGAGTACTTTAGAACACCTCACACAATGATCAATACCTGCATATGGATTATTATTACTTTGTTCAGGTAAAATCAACTGTGCATCACTTTAGTCCTTGAGATGGGGGAGAATCTGAAGTCTGTGCTCTGACTATTGCTTACATACTGCAAAGTCCATAACAGAAAACTCTTCTACAGAATTCTTTGCCTTCCTTCAGGAAGAACTCCACAGAAATGGGGTCATCCACACAACAAATTCCTCAAACTCAGCTCTGCAACACTATGAGACCACAAATAAGCACATAGACTTTTCAAAGAACTTGGAAAAAATTTTCCATCATGATGTTTGAAACCACCACAAACAATACCAAAAGGAAAGGAACTAGAAACCTGCTAGTAATAATACATCATATCCTAATATTTTTTCACAGATGCAAAAGAGTGAAACCATTTCTTGAAGTCTTAATTGTAAATATTGATTTGAAAACCTGGATTTTTTTGTTTTGTTTTGTTTTGTTTTGTTTTGTTTTGTTTTGTTTTGGGGGGTTTTTTTTGGGTTTTTTTTTGGGTTTTTTTGTTGGTTTTTTTGTTTGTTTGTTTGTTTTTGTTTTTGTTTGTGTTTTTTAAATTTTGGTACAATCAGCAGTAGAGGAATAGTGAGTTATTTCTTAATATTATCCTATATATATTATTGCTGAATGTTATTAACCATTTAGTGCAATGGCAAGTGCACTCAAACACTATTTACACTTTCTTTTATAGAACTGAACAATTCATGCCTATCAGAATATTCCAAGCATACAAGCAGTTTTCAAGAAACATTCTTTGATGTAACCTCAATCTGTAACTTGATTTTGATGTTGGTGTGTTCGCTTTTTCCAGAGTTGGTTTTCCTTGCAGTAGCTGGTATGGGTTTGTGTCTTGGGTTTGTGCTGAACACAGGGTTGATAATACGGAGATATTTTTGTTATTGTTGAGCAGAGCTTACACAGAGCCACGGCAAAACAGTACACAGTCATGACATGGATTTATCAGAGGACAGGAAGTGCTCAAAAACTGTTAGTTGTGTAAGGAATATTTTGAAGGTTATCTTCCACTGGAGATGAGAACATTTTTATCTAAATCCCTGAGAGCACTGTAGAGGAGAGTAAGGTCAAGATTAGATCTCTACTCCTAAAGTTTTATCCAGCATTGAATAGATGCAAAGTAATGCTGCACCTTTACAACAGATTTTCCCTTTGTCTTGAACATAAAATTTTTAGTTTAGGTGGCTGACATTTAAATTTATAGAATAAGGAATAAACATGAATAAAGTAAACTGGAGAGCATTGCATAGTACACATAACCATTATTTTTTGCACAGTGCAATCAAGATATTTCTAGTAATTCACAGAGAATCATTCCTAGAATGGGTAAATGCATCATCTGAGATTTCTCATACAGATCTGGGAGTTGAGAATTTGATTCTGGGCTTTTTGAATCATCTTATTGCCTGTTAAGTAACAGATATTTGATTACAGCTTTGTGTTATTTTAATACTGTCTACATGGATGCATATTAGACAACCCAATAAAAACCTCTCTCAGAGAGAAATCTCTCATATCTTCTCATGTTTTTCATTACGTATATACAGATTTTTCAAAAGTATCGTACAATTTATACTTAATAATGCAGTAAGAATATAACGATTGGTTTGAAATATGCTGAGAACATGTGATTGCTTTAATAAAAATCCATCTATTGATGTCCAGCACTTAGAATCTCAAACCCTCGGCTGTTATTGGAGGCACTTAATTTCTTAAACCAGCAGGGTTTTATCAAAAGTGAATTTGGAAAAGGCAAAGTAATCCTGAAACATAGTCCTTGCCACAAATCATGAACCTACTTCTGAAAAATTGCAATTCCTTGCATCTAAAGTCTAAACAATTCTCTATAAATCAATGTAGGTTTTGTATTTAAGTGTTAGGTATGTACAACTGAACAAGGAGAAAAGTGCAAACTTGAGGTAGGAAAAAATACCTATGACAATCAGCATGTACAGTGCAGATGTCATTATACAATCTGCCTCTCCCATAGGAGAAAATGAAGAAGAAATTGAAAACCAGCAAGTGGTGAAAAAGAATTAAGCTGCATCTAATGAAATGCAGAAGTGACTAACAGTTGCTGACAAGTCCATCCAGAGAGAATTTCAATAACTCATAAGCAGAGATCCCCACTGAACACAGAGATATCCAGGGCTATATGATGGTTCTCTCTTTCTTCTGGTTGAGGATTAGATCCCCAGCTTCACATGGATCAACTTTTAGTCTTTTTTCCTGTATTTAAAATTGTTCCTTTTGAACTGCTTACATCTAAATTAGTAAGTAGTGAGGAGTAATAATAACATGCCTACATAGAGTAGCATTTGATGCTATGGGGCCAGTTTCCACACTATACCTGTTTAAAAGGGTTTTACTTCACTAAGTTTTAGTCTGGTAACCTGGATTAATTATTACCTGCAGCTGGAATTCATTAAATATATTCCTGTGTGTTTCCTTCAGTTTAGCTTCATTTGAGACAATCTAGTTCATGCATACTGAAACCACTCCACAACATGAACCAATGCACTGGAAGTAGGAAAAATTATGAGATTTAATTCAAAACCATGCTTTTGATCCAAACTGAAGTCCTAATAGAAAGAACTTTACAGAGGAATGTCCATTTTATAAGTTGCCAGGAATTGTACATAAATGGAAATAAACTCACTTGAAAGCTGTATAGGTGATGTCAAGGGGGGAGCTTTGGCAGGGTGATCTTTTTGGAGAGGAGGGTTGGAGAAGAGCAGTTAGATCACAGCCTTGGAGGCATTATCTGACAATTTTTCAACTTGTCCTCACGAATGTCGCAAGCTCACCCTGTGCAAGTGACAACTACTCTGTGTTGGGCCTGAGATATGTTGGGTGACGTTAATAAGGCACTGCCAGCATTGAAATCATTGACACTCCACTTAATGAAAGGTTTTTGGAAAGGACAACAAGCTGTTCACTAACGCACTGGCAAATACAAGATAAACATAGCATACATCTTTTCTCATGGAAAACTCTTCATAAGTTACTTGCTATTTTCCAACCACAAAAGATTAACGCACAAACTTTAATGGAAAAAGCAAACTCTAAGCAAAAATGACGTTGGAACAAATTAAGTCCTGTTGAATACAAAACCAGAACTGCCATATCAGAACAAGAAAATAATACATCCAGACTGTTATTCTGCTTCCAAAAAAGGCTAATTGCAGCTTTTGAGTGTAGCTTAGGTTCCCCATAAACTGAACAGCTCGGTGTAAGCTGAGGAATGAATTTTAGCCTGAGTGCAGCCTGACCATAAAGTCTAAATGTAGCAAGTATGTGATCACAAGAAGACAGCTCTGGTTTTTATTTTATTTAATACAAGTACCAATATTAGTCTTATCCTGAAATGTAATCATGTCCCACAAAACTAAAGAGATAGCTGAAGTCAATATTTGCATCAGATACCTCTGAAGAAGCTGAGAAACTGCAGAAATTTGTTTCACTGTTAAAGATTTTTTTCATCTCCATGAGCCCAAAATCTGATTTCTTGAAGAATGATGAAGATCTTAACACTTTTTTTTTTTTAGTTACT
>WEIU01010163.1:3011-18907 GCA_013389925.1 Aegithalos caudatus
CAATTATTTTGATATGCATGACTAGTTAATGAGAAAACATTAGTCATAATGACTATAGACTTGATCCTGAAATCTCTAATCAGTCAAAACACCCATTATCATCTCTATGACTGTTAAAGTGAATAAAATCTAAATAGGGATATTAGTAGCAAACCTACTGTTTTCATTTGAACAGCATTTTCATATAGATTATACCTATTACTGAGTCTTTCCTATAATCATCTATTTAAAACAGGACACAGCTACAGGATATCTTTCAACAGACTGAAAACTACATAAAGTTAGCATTGTTTCAAATTCCATTATATTTACATTTAGACTAGCTGTAATTTGTAAAATGTAGACTGACTGTCAGAGAACTCAGACTATTTTAGCAATTTGCACTCACATAATGAAAAATACACAGTTAGAAAAGAAAGAAAAAGGTATTCTTCCAACTGTGTTCACTTTAAGGACTTTATTAGACTCAACACAGTAGGAGGAAAAACATCTGAAATACAAACCAGAAAGCTCAAACCAGTGAAAATTCCTACATAAAACTAACTTTAAAAAAACCCCCAAGTGTGTAGGTTGCACTTCTGGACCCCCAAAAAGAGAAATTACTTATAAGATCTGATTCACTTTGCAAAAATACAACTGGTATGTTCTGTCTTTAAACTTTTGTCCTTTAACCACTTTTCTTTGTCTGCAAAGATTTCACAGAGCACATAGCTTTCCTCCCCAGACCCACGTATGTGGATGCACACATTTATAAACTTTTCTACGTGTTCTAGATTAAAACTATTCTTTATGATGCCCATCTAATGTATACCATGAAAATGGTACTTATTTAACAGCTAGGTTCATCTAAACTAATTGTGATATAGTTTAGTGAGAAAAATTGACACTTTTATGGTTTGATTCAATTCATCCTAAAGTAGATATAAAAACATATAACCATGTCAGATAAATTGTGTCTAAAAAGGCTTGCCTCTCTCTGTTGTGGGGATATGGAACCACAAGGTGTGGAGAAATATCTACTTTGAAATCCTCTAAAATCATGGAAGATGAACCCCACTTGGTGATGCCATGCAAAAGAACTCATGACTAAGAGCTGAAGAATTCTGCAGTATGGATAACAATATGAAACAGAATAAACCCGAAAAAAACCCAACAAACCAACCACTATTCTTTTTCTTGAGACTCAAATAGGACTTGCAGAATGTCTGTGATCTCAGGTAATTAAATTATATGGAATATACAGCTATTTAGAAAAAAAAGAAATGGACTTGTCCCGGTTACAAGGACTAAAAATTAAAGAGTTGAAATTTGACTGAAGAGGGTGTAATGCCTAAGAAGTAGCATATCAGAAGTTACTTTACTTGACAAAGACAACAGGGCACACTTATCTTTTTAATGCCTTTTCAGTGAAAAATTTTGTGTGAGAAAAAACAACCAGGAGACATCTAAGAATGAAAAAAACTGATAAAAGAGCAGCATTTGATCTATCTTAAATTACTGGAATTCAGGATATTAGTGTATCAGGCTTTCTCTTCCATTTATTATCACAAAAGAATCATCTGCTTCACATTTCTGAGCCCCAGTAGCATTTAGCTTCACTTTCTTTTATATTTCACCAAAATCCTTCATTATCTTGTTACCCATCTAACTTCTGTAATTACCTTTTCCCTGTCTCATTCCCTTTCCTGACCTCTATATAAGCTTCACCTTTCTCTTACCTCTCACAATATATCTTTCTCTCTTTTAGCTTGGTCTCTGATTTTCAGACAAAGGAGCAAAATTCAACATTAATGATCATATTAACAATAAGGAGTGAAGGATTCAAAAAGAGAAAAAAAAACCCAAAGCAATTGTGATGATTATGCCAGATAGCAGAACATGGAATAAAAAAGAAAAAACAAAAACAAATAAAGAAACAAACAAACAAAGAAAACTCCCCTAAAACAACAACAAACAAACACTCCCCCACCCAATTTCATGGAACTGCTGAAAGCTTGGCAAAAATACATGGGAGAAAAACAGTGATACAACAACAGAGTGTTCAAGATTTAAGAGTATCCAAAGGTCTCCCATAAAATCTACTTGTGCATGAGGAAACCACTATGCAGGAGTCATAATACTGCCCACAAAGCTCCACCCTGAGCTGCTTTTTACATCATTGAAGGGACTGAGCGTGACCTGTGGTGATGACACTTGCTAGGCCTGGTCTGTTTGCAGCTGAATGCAGACTTCTGAGTTTGAACCTCAGCACATGAAGGGAAGTGAAGATACTCCAGGTGTCTGTGTGGGTTGCATAGATCATGCAGTGTCGGCCTCAGTATGAGCAGTAAATCCAGCTGATCACAGTTCCAGCAAATAAACTAAGAAATGTTTAAAAATTAAACCAGTGGTCATCAAGAAAGTCCATAGGGACAAGGCTGGTCCCATGTCAGGCCAGAAAAACAAGAATATACAAGATATACATCCAAAGATAGCACACTAAAACATAGCTCAGGGATGCATCAAAGGAAAGGACCTAATTTTAAATGGAACTCCTGGGCCAGTGGGTCCACTGAGGATGTGTGAGGTGAAAACCTCTGACAAGGCTTCCAGCAGCTCTTTCTCACACAGATCTTTTAATAAAAGTCTGACCCAAGATTACATAACTGCGCATTTCACAACTGGCCTTTGACACAACTAGCTAAACACCCAAGGAGGAAGGGAGATGGAAGAATTTTAAAATAATGGCTATTCCTACTGAATTGCTTTTCTGTATTAGCTCCCTGATTACTCCCTGTGTCCCAAAAAACCCCGGCCTACTCAGCTATGATTACAACTCAAGTAATTACATCTACGAAAGGATGGAAACAAGCAGCAACATTCTTCCTGTTAGCTTTGTTACAGACCATCACTTAATATATGATATTCTGTAAAAGTTTGTTTTTCAGAGCACTCAAGGTACACATAGTGAGGTAGCAAGGATTATAGAAGATAATTTGCTTTATTCAAGGTACTAAAACTTTATCCTTGTAAGTGGTTAAGGCCTTCTTGGATGGGGCTTTGATCAAACTGATCTGGTGGAACATGTAGCTGTCCATGGAAGTATGATTTCTAAGGATCTTTCCAGCCCAAATAATTCTATGATTCTATGATTAAAAAAAAAAATCTTTCTCAGCAGTTTTTTAATAGAAATTATATTATTACTGCAAAATTATTGTTATTGCAAAAATCTCTTGTGTTCAAATATATAGCTAACACACAGAAAATAAAGTTCAGGAATAAATGAACAATTTTCTCAATACAGTCCCAAATGAAAATTGTTCCAGGACTTGAGTACTCACCACCAGAACAACAGAAAGGAACAGTGCAGTAACAAAGTTTCCTAGTGAAATGTTTTTTTCAGAGTAGTAAAAATTAAGGCCAACCAGAAAAAATACATTGAAGACTGCAGAATGCTGAGCGACTAACAGTAAAATGAAAAATTGAATTAATTGTAGATAAATGTGAGGTGATACACATTAAAAAAAAAAAATAATTACCCCAACAGTGATGGTCTTGACTAGCTTTTATCACACAAAAACAAAAACAGGATCCTGGGGCTGTAATAGCTAGGTCTATGAAAATGTCAGCTCAATGCTCAGTAGCAATCAAAAAAGTAAATTGAATGCTAGGAATTATTAAGACAGGAACCGAGAAGGAAAAAAAAACAAACAACCCATTCAAACAAAAAACAANCCCAGAAAACAATGTTGTATAAAAGCTGTAAAATTCTATTATGTGCTCCAGTTTCAGTAGCACATGCAATTCTATCTTTTCTTTGTATTCATAAATTCCACAGATACATCTTTCATGGGACTGTCCATTAATGTACTAAGTAACTTGTTAGTGCTTTTATTCTGTCATTTCAGTGTGTCACAAAATGTTGCACAATAAGAGTGTACCACAGAAACTTTCTTTTCCAATGACCTGTGGTACTTTTTTTCAATTGCAATGCCCTGCATGTCAAGTTCCTCCCTCTGAAGTTCCCACAGAACTAGAATTTTAATGACAATTTGCTTCTCTTAGAAACCAGACATGGGAAATGGTTCAGGGAAGATGTATCTATAACTTAGTTGATACAATGTTTTTCAATACAGACAGAAAATACCACTACCAGCACTTTTAGAATTGAGATATTTAGTTTCTGAAATGTACTATTTAGTGATATAAGTAACTTATTATTTCAGTAAGAGTAATATTTTGAGGAAGTTCCTTAGCTAGTTTTACAAGTGAAAAGACATATATTGACAATATTTCTCTTAAGGGCTTGTCCAGAAAAATGGAAAAGATTGAGGGGAAAATGGCACTTTATCATGCTCTGTTATCTCAACATAATGGCATGGTCATTGCATCACTTTTATGTAATACAATACCAAGATTATATTGTAAAGAGTAGGAATAATTTAAAGAAAAAGGTCAGCTTAGAATTTCACATACTCTGTTTGCATATGCTCAAAATTGGAATGTTGGATATTCAGCTGTAACACCCTTTTGCATTTAGAAGACAGTTTTGAAAATTCAAACCTAATTCATGAGGTTTCTTTATCTCTTTAAACCATTGACCAAAAGGGTTTGGGAAGAAGGGATACAGTTTTTCAAGGTTATTAAAACCTGCCTAGGTATTTAAGCAATGGGCAGTAAACAGCAGCTCTTTAGAGAAATTCAGTTGTGACACATACTAAAAGCTAACTTCCTTCTGTAGAGGAAGGAAAACACAGGTCTAAGTATTTCAGGAAAAGAAGTAAAGACAGACAAAGAGAAAGACAGAGTGCACTCTAAACTCAGAGCTTAAACCTTGAAACTCCTCTAGCTCTGCATTAACAGAATTCCCCATCCACAGATTAGCTGAAAGGCAGCAAGATTCATCGCATTAAAGTTAAATGTGCAGAAAATGGAATCATAGTAATCCTCACTGACATGTTTACATGTACAGTCTGCTGAGCATCTACGTCTGTTATTTGATAAGAAGCATGGAAATAATAGTCTCAGACTTTGAAATAGTGATACCAACTAATCCTATCCTTGCAACTCTTATAAGATACCTCAACACATCTAAAAATTCCTCACAGAGACGTGATGGTACCTATGATCTAGCAATCCCCCTTGCTGTACCAAGATGCATTATTCTACACAGGAAGGCTTTGAGCCTCAGCTCATGACCTTTTCCTACTGCACTTTGGGAAGACCCTTTGGGGTGGCTCCAGCCAGATAAGCCTGTTGGCTGGATCTTCTTCATAAAGAGCAAGAAAACACACTTTATTATCCAGAGGGAATCAAATGGCTTCTCTATCAGAATTAATTAAGCTAATGTTCAAGTTTCTAAGTAGATATCTGTCACTTTATCACTTAATTACCACTTTTTCCTTTAATGCAAACCTATGATGAAGTAAGAATGAAGTAATTTTTAGGCCCTGTGAGCCTTCTCAGGAAGAGATGTTATCAATATACATATGGTTCATTTACCAATATGTTCTTTGATTCATCAGTTATTATATATTTTTATGCTATACATACAGTGTCTTCCAGTGTGACATCAGTATTAAATGTTCATTGTATTTTAGAGACTAGATTGCATAGCAATTCTCTGCTCAAGATTAATTTAAATCAAGTCCTGCCTTCATTCTTTATCCTATCAGTTTAGGAAACAACCCTCTGCCCCACATTAGCATGACCTGCAGAGCCTCCACTCCTCACCACCCTATGCTCAGCACAGAGCTTTAGCAGTTGCTTGTTACCCTACTCCCAATTAGTGTGACACCAAACCAGAGGCTGCCAGCTGAATTCTCAGTTGTTCCCTGGGGTGCCAATCAATTAAACAAATTGATTTTGTAGAATGGTTTTGGTGAAGTTAAACAGAAATGCTTAAAGATAATTTTGTGCATACAACTTGAGATGTACTTCATACCTATTAATCTCTACAAAAGTCTGTTCCCCTCATGCCATTTCACATAAACCTAAGAAAGCTGGTTTGTTGTTTTTCTTTCTATACAATGCTTTCCACAGTTTGACAAAGTTTTGAGCTGGAGGGGTTCTCCCTTTGTGCTGTATTCCCAACTCACACTATAAAGTAGAAGACATTCCTGCAAATTCTAAAGAGAAAAGATTTCATCCCAATGCCTCCCTACCTCCTCCATCAGTAAGCATTTGATCTCTAGTTGATTCTCTTGAAGAATTATGATAATCTAGAAAACAATCAAGGTCTACATGTCCAGTACCTAAGGCAGATTCCTATTCTACTATGTATCTGAGCAGGAGGTAATCAACCTTGCAGTTCTGCCCTATTTATGGTATATTTATAAGCCATTTAGCCAGAGAGAGAGACTCCAGAGGGGGTTACAGGAGACTAGGGATAGCAAAATGAAATATGAAAGAGAATGTGCAGAGAAGCAGATTTTTTAGATATGGTACTGTTTCATGAAGATGTTTTATTTATCTACATATAAATATGTGATCAAACACAGATCTTAGTGCCTGGATAGCAGATATAAAATGAGTTTGTTTGCATTTACACTGCTAGATTTAGTGCACCTGGAAAGTTTCTATTACAGATCAGGAGACAAAATGTTGAGGACTGGCAACATTTCTGTTTGAAACAGATTTTTTGCATTTCTGTCTTAAATACTTCACAATGGTTAGAGTTCTAAAGAAGACAGTGTTCAAGATGAGTCAAATATTAGCTCAGCTGTGACCCTTGTTATGTTCCCAACAAGTTAAAAATTACTGTGAAAAATGCTTTGGGGTTTAGAAATCAGGATAAGATGATCTATACCTGTTCATCACATATTGGGTATCAAGAAAGATTAAAATGCAATATGCATAATCACTAATCTGCATCAAATCAGGAATTTAGATCTTAACCTTTCACAGCTGAAGATAGTGGAGATTTTGCTATTTATTTCATTATTATTAGAATAAACACAACATTCTTTTGAAGAGAAGTAAAACTTGTTTGGGAAAAGTCCCTGATAATGTCAATCATGACCTTCACCTAGCTATATCTCCAGCACAGACTTAATTTAAAATACTATTGATGTTTGATTCAGCTACTCCAAAAATAATTAGTGGAGGCTAATTATTAGGAAAGAGTTGCAGTAGAAAAAAATTCAGTTGCCAAGTGATATACCTTTAAAACAGAAACTAACTGTTGCCAATTAGAATTTTCTTGTAGTAATATATGGTGAGTATTTATTGTGTGACAAAGCTAAAGAGCAAACTCTGGTAAACAAAAAGAGGAACTGTGGCTACTGCTACTTTAGTTGGTCAAGTGAACTTTTGATCTTTTTTACAATTTTGGTTAACCCACCTTCATAGCAAAAAGGCAATAAGATAATGTCAGCCAGCACTGAAAACCAGGATACTGGGGCTTATGATAAAACCCTTGACAAGTTGTGCAGTGTTGCAGGAAGCTGAACATCAACTAGTACAGTATATGATGAACAGGCTCAGCTTGGAACATGATGTCCTTCTGTTCCTTCACCCTGCACCTGAAGACCCCATGTCCATACCCATATATTTCTTTTTCTCTATTCCTGCCTTTTGACAGGTAAATGCCAAGACCCACAGATCTGACTGTTGCAGCAGCAGGGCATTGTGAAAGCTTGGAAAGAGACTGATGGTGCTCAGCAAGCATGGTGGCTTTCAAGGACCCCCAAGAGCACTTTGCTCCAGGATGCAGCTGCCACCTTTGATACTTCAAGCTGTGTTTTGCTGAGTGGGAGGACAGTTAAAATATGAACATAACTACATATATATATATCTATATATATCTCAATTTCTACCATGGGCTTGCATTTTGCATGGGCTTGCAACATAGTTGCAGATACTGTACTCCAGAAATACAGAAAACATTACAGGTAGACAGATTCTCAAAACTTAATCAGAAGAATTCATCTGCAAATACCAGTTATAGCAGTAGTTGATTGTAACTGCTAATATATTAATAATATATAACTGAAAATATATACTCAGAGAATCTGTCATGTTCTCAAGATAAGACTGAAGACAGAATACTCACAGAGATGTCAACAGTACAGATAAGCTTGTGAGATACAGTTTCAGGTGTATCAGTGCATTTAAAGATTTATTTTTTTTTGAACTAGCACTTGAAAATAATATTTTTAATCTTATGATTGATGATTAAATAGGAACTTCCCAATCCTGGACACCTCACAAAGAAAATTGTCATTCTGAGACACAAAGAAAATTGTGATTCTGAGACAGTAGTTGTACAAAGGATTGGTGCCACAACACATGTAGTCTAGATAAGAAATATTCTAGTTTCATTTGCAGGCCCACTGTAACATTCTGTCTCCTATGCAAAAGGCAGATCAAGGAAAACATTTCCTTAGTTTATTTTCCTTTCAGTTTGATAATGTGATGCTTTGAGCTATCTAGGTCAAACTTTCTGTCCAATGCCAATAGAACCCATAGAATACCAACATTTCAGAAATTTGTAGAAAACATTTATCAGTTACAAACAATGATAAATGCTAAATATGCATCTTCTGTTCCAACTTATTAAATCATAATTGCTGGGCATAATGTAGGCAGTGTTGTTTCATGACCAATGTGTAAGGAAGAAAAAGGTTTAAGCAAAAGGTTCAGTGTACCTCAGCGTAGGAGAGAAGGAACCCTGCACTGGAGGGTATTTGGAAATACACATAAAACTGAGGGAAAATCTCAGTTTCCATAGTTAGATATTCTCTAAAAGAAAGAAAGAAGCAAACAAACACAAAGATGAAAAATCAGAGATATTAAGAACTAATAAAACCAACTGAAATCCCAGTTGTCAGTCTTTGAAGAGGATTGTGAATGGACATGAAGGTCGCTACCTTGGCACTCCTAACAACAGTCACTCATGTAAGTGGTGAAAGTGTGAAATTTTCACCAAAACAAAGCTGATGGTAAAATCCTAAACACTTTTGTCACAGCAACGCAGAACATGCATTGAGTTTAATTCTGCTTTTCTGTGAATAGGAATTAGAACTTCTAAGTTAATTGTCCATTTATCTATAATGACCACTTTCTCAAAAAACAAAAACACTCCCCCCACAAAAAAAACCCCAAAACAAAATCAAAGAAACTCACCAAATCAAAACCAGAAAATCTGTCTTCCCCTGCCAGATACAATGATCTTTTTCTTTCACAGAAGTTCAAATTTAGTCCTACTGAAATTATTCATATTTATAAGGAGAAAGCAGGGTGCATTTTTCAAAGCTATTTTTTTACCTTCTACTATCAACAGAATTTCTTAATCTCTTCCATGTAATTACTTTATGTAGATGAAGCCTTTTTAATAGGTCTGTTTTCCCAATGTCCTTGCTGTGTGCTCAGAGCTCCCAATGACATTAATGAATGTTGAGAGCACATGACTTGACCACAGACTATGATTCCTCATTTTGAGTGCTAAGAGCTCATAACAGAGACCATGCAGTGCAAGCACAAAGCTGCACAGTGGCAGCATGAACTTTAGGCATTCTTAGAATGCCACGGGACAAAGCCCTGGAGGAAAGAGGGCTGGTTAAAATTCAAGGACTACCTCTTCCAAGATTAGGAGTGATGCATCCCAACACAGAAGAAGTCAGGAGGTTTGCTTGGATGAATACGGAGCTCTTGGAGAAACTGAAACACAAAATGAAAGCAAGGACAGGCAGCCTTGAAGGAATACACAGAGGTTGTCCAAGCAGCCAGGGATCAGGTCAGGACAGCTAAAGCCCTGATAGAATCAAATGTGTTCAGGAACATCAAGGACAAAAAGAAAAGCTTCTGTAGGTAGGTCAGTGATAAAAGGAAGACTAGGGAAATGTTGACCTGCTCAAAAAAGAAATAGGAGAACAGGTTACCTAGGACACGGAGAAGACTGAGATACTCAGTACCTTTTTTATCTCAGTCTATACCAGTAAGTGGCAGAAGGCAAAGGCACGGATAGGTGGAATGAAGAAACGTCCAGGTGGAGACCAGTGACAAGTGGTGTTCCTCACGGGTCACCTTTCTTGGAGCCATGGACAATGGTGCAGTGCTGTGGTGCAGTCAAGACCCTGGAGGGAAGGGATCCCAGCCAGAGGGACCCTGACACTTGAGAAATGGGCCTGTGCAAACCTCTTGATGGTCAACAAGGCCAAGTGCAAGGGCCTGCATGTGAGTCAGAACAACCCTAAGCCCTGAGGAGAAGGACTTGGGGGCATTGGTGGGTGAGAAGATGACCTGCAGTGTGTGTTCAAAGCCCAGAAAGCCATCTCTATCCTGGGCTGCATCAAGAGAATCATGGCCAGCAGGGCAAGGGAGGTGATCCTCCTACTGTACTCTCATGACACCCCACCTAGAGTCATGTATCCAGTTCTGGGGCCCCCCCCAAAAAGGATGTGGATGTGTTGGGGTGGATCCATAAGGCCAAGGAGATGATCAGAGAAGCCCCTGTCCTGCAAAGACAAGCTGAAAGAGCTGAGGTTGTTGTGCCCAGAGATGGGAAGGCTCCAGGAGCCCTAATAGCAGCATTCCCATAATTAAAGGGGACTACAAGCAAGCTAGGGAGGAAGTTTTTGCAAGGACATGCAAAACATGAGCAGGGGAGAATGGCTGTAAAATAATAGAGGGTAGGTTTAGGTTGTATATAAGAAAGAACTTGTTTACTGTGAGAGTGGTGAGGCACTGGAACAAGTTGCCCAGAGAAGTTGTGGATGCCCCATCCCTGGCAGGTTGGATGGGGCTTCGAGATACCCGGTCTAATGAAAGGTGTCCATGACAGACGTGTTGGTCTTTGAGATTCCTTCCAACTCAAACTCAAACTATAATTTTATGATTTTTACTTATGCTTCATAATTGGACACTTCCTGTTAAAAAAGAATCACTTTAAAACTCTGTTATCAATGTTTTTACTTGTAAGAGATGATTCCTAAATGTTACTTTCCATTTTCCCTAGTATCATCAGTAATAATTTCGTGTCAACAATTATTCTGGAAAACATAAAATGCATAGTTTTGTTTAATCAGTGCAGAATATTTTCCACCTACAAATGTCACCTCCAGCTGGTGGTATAAAGATGCACTCGCAAACAAGTCCATCCATATAGTCCCCATAAACAGTCAAAATACACTGTAAGAACAAAACTCTGTTCCACCCCACCACTTGACACAGGGGAGTCAGCAAATGCTGTTCAATTAACATGGAAGGGCCTTTAAAAACAATAAAGTAATTAGACACATTCATGAGAGATAATTATGTCATGTAAAGATAAGCATTCCCGGAAGAGCTTTAACCTCTATTAGAAAAGAGCATTTTTTACATTTTTCCTTTCAAATTAATTTCACAGACATGCAAGGTGTGATGGGAAAACGGCACCATTCTCATCAGTGTTAAAAGCATATGATATGAATGAGGTCTCCAGCATGGCACTGGCTGCAATAAATTATCAAGTGTGCGTTCTGTTTTCTGAAATGGGCTCAATTTATCATTTTATTGAAAAGGTTCCATTATGCTAATGTCTTATAAAATCACTTTCTGCTGTTGCTAGAAGGTGAAGAGGGGATATCAATTTTTCTATATAGAATTTGGAAGTATTGCAGCAGCGAACTGTCAAGGGTTAATAACCCTAACAGAAGATAAAATATACATAAGAGCAAACTTTCAAGGACTTTGTAATGACAAATTTTCATAACCAACTGGAAGCAGAATTGTTTTCTTAAACTTAACTCTCCTTTAAGAAATGTTGACAGAATTAGTAATAGTTAATTGTTTCTGGACTGAAAATTCTTCCTCTCTTCTCCAATTAACCCTTGAATTGACACTGTAGACTGTTTTTTTTCCAATGAAGATCAGAATAGAAAACACCACTACCATTCTTGTCAACTTGCCCAGATAACAAATATTAAGGATAATCAGACAGGGGTACATTGGTAAATATTTGAAAAGGGGAATACTCCTTCTCTTAATAAAACTTTCTCTAATAAGAACACTTTTATTCTTTCGAATTATTGTATACAAAACAGGAAAGTAGTAAAAGAAGAGAAGATTTAGATAGGCAATATGTTTGATCTTGCATAACAGTAATTCTGTGTTTTTTTGGTTTGTATCTGAAAAAACTCTTTTTTTGCTGTGCGTCTACTGTTTCAGAAACATTATCCTATTTTTAAGAGGAAGCGTTTTCCTGGGGGCATGCCTTCCCTACCTCTGAACAAACTCATAGAGCATAACCCAAGAAAGTATAGCATCAAGAGGGATAATTTAATAGATGCTGACATTAACAAGCTGCCCAGGGAAGGAGTTGAGTCACCATTCCTGAAGGTAATTAAAGTTCAGATGCGGCACTTAGGGCACAGTTTAGTGGTGGACTTGGTAGTGATGGGTTAACCTTTGGACTCAATGACCTTAAGGTCTCTTCCAAACACTTCCATGATTCTATGACTGCAATATATTTTAGCAGTTGAAAACAAGTGGAGCTAGAGCACTCTAACCACTGTCTCATTGGATCACCAATAAAAACCCTTCTGGATCTCACAGCTTCAAACAAGGATCACAATTCAACAACTTCTGTCATACAACACTTACCAAATAGCTTGGGAACTTAATTTTTTTGAAAAATTCTCATTCAATACATAGGAAATATTTGGTGCAACCAAGTTAAAATTAAATCTAATGTCTATTTACACTATGAAAATGTTATTGCCATACTCTTCTATTAATACATGTGGATTTTCAGACCTGAGCTGCACATACTTAAAAGATGGTTGCTTATGAAAAATATGTTCTAACATGGTGACAATCTAGTCAGTCACAATGTGTAACCATTTTGCATCATGTGAGCAATGTGACTACCAAAGGAGCAAAAAGGTGTGTAGTTGCACATGTCTTTGTCTCAGGAGGCATCCACGTGATAAAAGCTTGTAAAACAAAACAAAATAAAATATACATGAGGGACTGCAAATAGGTAGAACATCTCCCAGGTATGGAACACCCAGGAAATGTAGCTGGCAAAACAAAAACCAGTGGAAGCAATGAAGAGCACAAAAGAGATTCAGGACAGGGGTGAAAAGTACAAAACTATCAAATAAGAAAGAAAAAATGGAGAGGAAGAAAGATAAGTACTTTAGTTCCAATTTATCTTTTAAAAGAACTCTCAGGTCCAATGAACTCAACTTTATTTTTTTACTACAACACATCATCGTAATGAATATGGCATCAGGTTATGGCATTGTACATTGACATCAAATTTAAGATAAAAGGTCTAACAGTCAAAGTCTAACAGTTTAATGCACACTGATAGAAATTAACAATGTGCTGGACCTAATCACTAGAAGAGAGAGCTGTCAATGCAGGAATTTTGTAAAAATTTGTTTTGAACTTTAAAAGAGACTTGTACATACACTAAATTTACAGTGTCTAATGAAGACAAATACAGCCTTTCTTCCCAGAAATTACTTTTTTTAAAATCAGGACTAGTTTTTTTTTTTTTCTGAATTGGCATTTTATTCTGCATTTCTTAAAAAGGTAAATTAATACCTTCCCTTTTCTGGGTGTAGATTTATCCTCAAATTAGTATTACATTTAATATCTAAAAGTTTGTAAAATGGTATATTAAAAAAAATCTTAACCAAATATAGGCTAAATCACAATGTGCTGCTTGATGAATTTTCATTTAAATTAAAAGTAGTTTAATCCTAATACAAAAATAAACTGTCAGGGCGCCAAATCCAAAAATAAATAGTAACCTAACAAGTTACTTGAATATGTCTACTGAAAGAATACACTAGTTGCATATTAAGTAATTTACTACTTTTTCCTGTACAGCAATATGAAGCAAAGACAAATGGATGTCCATGAAATGAGAGCTAAAATTGCAAGATAGCTGGTAAGATCTAATATTCCCACATTACCAAATTTCCACTCCACAGATGCCAAAACAAATATAAACCAATCATGATGTGCACTTTTGTAGGATTCTCACGACTTTTCTCATAAATCTTCTAACAGTTTAGACATCAAAACAGTGTGTTATACTAGTTTAAGTTATGCAAGTGTCAAAATCAGAGAATCACAGAATTGTTAAGATTAGAAAAGACCTCAGTCCAACCATTCTTTCGTCATCTTATACATGTATCTACTGATATGCAACCATTACGGAACAGAATTTAGTTTACTTACATGGTGTTTATTAAAGAACTTTGTTCCAGATATCGGACAGATGCAAATTAGGAGGGGGTAAGGTAGGACAGAAGTCCTGTGCTTTTTTTTATGTCGACTAGAAATCATGCAATGTTTTTAGAACCAACAACAAACACAATCAAACAAAAGCAAAAACTCCAAGAATGGCAACAACAACAACAACAAAGCAACAGAAGCAAAGGCATTCCTACTACTTTTATCTACTTTTAACCGGAATTCTTCAATGAAGAGATTTTTTGCATCCATTTTCTTATTTTTTTCAGCTTGTTGGTGACTTTCAAACTTCTGAATTTCTCATAGAGAAACATACCATAGTCTAAAAAACTGTGCAAGCAATATGCATCTCCAGACCAGTCAGGAGTTTGCTTCATTACTCACACATGTAGGGGTGAGCTGGGAGGAGGATAGGCTCTTACCTGCTTCTGCAAGGGGCATACAATATCCTTGGTGGAGGTTTTTGTCTCAAGGGCAGCAGTTCATACCACCTAAGGATAATGCTTATACAACAGCAGTACAGCATAACAAGAGTTGCCGTTCTCCTGGTTTGTCTGGTAAAATTTCACATTTTGGCCTCTAAGCATTGGCGTAAATACATCAAAAATACTATATTTGCAGTCAAATTCTGCAAAAGCTTGTGGGAGAAGCTCTTGTGATGTGAAAATAACCACAAACCTAATTCCTCAGAATTCAAAGGAGGATAAATAAAATACAATCAGGGCAGGAACACAGGGTCGGCATAACAAATAAAAATAACTTGGGCTTCAGAAAGACATAAAGTCTCAGTGTTTACTGCTGCAATTAGAGAATAGCTGTGTCAGACTAAACAATAATAATTCAATCAATTAATTATACTTTTGCCTCTAAATTGTATGTTTAAATTTGTCATCTACACATAGAAAAATAAAGATTGTACTTCATTCACCTGTCCAGGTTTCTACTGTAGACTGATGACCACAACCATTCATCTCCTAAGACAACAGCTTGCTAAGTATAATTTCAGCTATCAGTGCTGATTCCTGCTTTCTTCAGCCACTACTATTAGTCACTTCATTTATGCCAAAGGAAATCCTTGCTACACAGTAAAGTTTACTGCAAAACTGATCTTGGGAATAATCTTTTTTTTAAGTGACTATAAATTAACTCACCCTAAATCCATAAGGAAAAATATAGTTCCCCATATTGAACAAAGGGGTGGAGGTGAACAGACAAAAGGACAAATTTTGATAGTGAGAATTAAAACAAGGAAAGAAGTTAACAGGCCTTTAAAAAGTACTTATTCACATCCTTTCCCAAAGAACTATCAGTCATTAGAGTGGTTCTCTTTTGTTTTTCTTCTATGATAAAAAGCGTTTTTAATTTAATCACAGATAAAACTAGCCCACATATTTGACCAATACATTTTGTCCTCATGTATTCTGTCATGAAAATATTTGCTGCAACAGAAGACACCTATCAGTCTGTACTTGGCTTCACAGAGTTTGTACTTTGTGGAAAAACACATCACATGGTACATTTTAAAAGCCCTTACACATGTATAAACTATTCTGTTTTAGCAAGCACAGCTGTTAAATCCTTTTACATATCATGTACAGTAATGAAAAAGTAAATATGTGGTAATGTTTAAAAGCTAACACTTTTGCCTTGCTTTTGAGAGTAAGCCTAGGCTGAAGCCCTGTCCCTAGTTTACCAGATTTAAGTCAGCATGTGCCCCTCTTATCTCA
>WEIU01010163.1:21973-73139 GCA_013389925.1 Aegithalos caudatus
AACTTGCTGCCCATAACATTTTAAAAGGATCCCCTTAAATAGGTCAATAATTTCATTCATTAACACACACATATAACATTATATAAAACATGCCTGTCACTCTAAAACTTCTCCGACTGAGAATACTGCACAACATAAAAGAACGTAATAATCTAAAAGAAATTAATAATGAAACTACTAACTAGGCAAATGAGGAGCTCAAAAGTGATTTGCTCAGTTACAGAGAGAGTTTAAAAAGAGAAATAGATCTGTATGTAAAAACGCACAACCTTGGAACCCCCTAATAAACTTCCAATCAGTCATACTCTGTTTTAATGATCACCTCTTCTGGCAGTTTTGCTTGCTTAAGCAGACCCTTTTCTGCTTTTCATTTTTTTCCTCAATATTGGGTTGGGGTTTTTTTTATTTTTTAAAGCTTGCATCAGTTCTGGATTCAGCTCACTGCCTGATGCTGTGCTACAGTCTACACTGAGGGGATAGTGCTTACGAGAGAATAAAAGGAATGAAAAGAGTAACTTAAACAAAACAAAATTATCTCAAAATTCCACCACAAACTTTTTCAACCATTCTTGCTTGATGTACATGTTTATGTACTTGGGTATATCAACTGATCTTTTACATGTATAGGTTCTTTTCAGGTTCTTTTTGCAAGCTGGAGGTTTTGTGGTTATCTTAGAAACAATGGAAGGGCTGACAAAAAAAGAACGACATCTTATCTACTATTGTCTCTTCAGCAAAATTAAGAACTAGACACCTCAGAAAAAAATGTAAAATTTGCACTTTAGGCAATTCTATAGATTGCCTCAGGTGGTTAGAGCACAGTGCTGATCATGCCAAGGTTGCGGGTTTGATCCCTGCATGAGCCACTCCAGATTTGGACTCCATGATCCTCATGGGTCCCTTCCACCTCAGAATATTCTGTGAGTCTGTATATGACTATAGGAACAGTGTTTTTGGTATTTATTAAATACCAAATACCTTAATAAAATCTTTAAAGATTTAAAGATAAGATACATGTTGTGTCTTAGCTTTCTTCCATCTCTTTATCTAAAACAAAAACCAGCTTTGACAGATTGAACATCACTACTGATGATGACAATATAGATAATAGTCTCAGGAAAGCTTAATTAGCAGATCTCAGGATAACTTACAAAGAGAGCAGGTAGGAGAAAGAAAAGATATCCTTTGATTTTTACCCTGTGCAGATTTCATATGGAAGTCACTGAGCAATAACAAACTTGGAATCCCAAAGTATCGGTTTTGTAATGTTTTTCTGAAGACATTCAAATTGAATTTGGCTTGTGTTTAGAGGAAAGTAATCCTCAACCTTTGCAAGAAAAGTGATAAAACAGTACAAGAAGAAAATAAAAAAAGAGTTGTGATCATATGTTAATTGTGGTGAGATGTGGATGGGAATATTCCCATCCAGCATTTCCCAGAATATGGGTGATTAATGCTTTATAGCAATTACATTTCATGGACAATAGATGGGCTAAGTCTGCAGCTTTTTCTTTGAGAAGAGGTAGAATTCTAACTATTTCTGTGAGACTTTAGGTTTCGCCTTAGGTTACTATTGAAAGATACAACTGTTTATGTCAATGTCACTTTTGTTTCCTTCATGTATTTGTTTTATGCCTCAGGAAACATTCATCTGAATGTATCTATTATTAATGATTCTAGAGATATTTTCTTGTCTTATCTGTTGATTTAAATTAATGCCTGTGTGCCATATTCCAATGGGAAATACTGCAAGCATATAAAAAGTAGATTGTGAAGTATCTTCTTTCACTAGAGCAAAGGGAACTGAGAAGACCCACAATTTTTGGAAATCAGTAATAAGTAAAAATGGGTCTTGGCCAACTTGGGTAAATGAATTTGTAGCAGAGAAAATTAAAATTGAAACTTTCTTTTTAATTCAAGCCTTTTACCCTTTTTTTTTTTTTCTTTTTCTCAGAATTATCAAGCTGAATTTCACAAGGCTGAACCAGCACATCCTGAACGAACAACACAATATCCTTTGGTGTTTAAGTTACTCTGAAATCCTCTTGTTAGGCTCTCTGGGGAGACCTCACTGCAGCTTTTCAGTACTTGAAGGAGACATAAAAAAAAAGGACTTTTTACATGGGCTCATAGTGACAGGCCAATGGGGAACAGTTTTAAGCAAAAAGATGAGATGTCAGGAAGAAATTCTTCACTGAAAGGGAGGTGAGGCAGTGGAACAGGTTGCCCAGAGAAGCTGTGATGTCCCATCCCTTCAAGGCCAGGCTGGATGGGGCCACCTGACCTACTGGGTGGCATCCCTGTCCACAGTGATGGAGTGGGAACTTTATTGTCCCTTCCAATGCAAACCATTCTGTGGTTCTGACAGATTTCTGTTTGATATCTTCTTCACAACCTATTTTGATGGCAATACCAATACTGAAACGAGTTTTCTCAGTCTAACAAACGTAAAGCCTGCTGGAGAAGTTGTATTTCCTGAAGTCTAATATGCTTTATTTTGAAATGTTTTATTTAAAGAAATGTAAGAGCAGAAAATAGTTTGAATTTGAAGCTTTTATGTGAATATAAAAAAGTTTGTGGTGTTTTGTCTTGAAAAGGAATTTGATAAATTTCCATTTCGTGCTAACCTTGAGTTGGGAGTTTTAAGATGTTGAGCTATTTTCTTATTGCATATCAAACACAAAGAGAAATTCTGCACATTCCACTACCTATCATTCAGTTTGAAATTCTAACTTTTATGTTACCTGGAGAGTCACACCTTTAGCCATGAATCCCTGGGGCCTATTGTGGATACAATAAGAGTGGAATTGTCTAATTGCTGCCTATTTAGATCAAGCAGGTAATAGACTCCATGATGTCATTCCCTAAGAGAAGGCCCATGCTCAAGAAAAGGTATTTTCTAAGAATAATCAACAAAACCCAAAAAGCTGGCTTTCCAGTTTTGTTTTATTTTTTCCTTAAAAATAGCACAACACATCTCCTCAAACAAATAGGACCGCATGTAAAAGTGCAGATGGCACACTGATTTTATTGGGAAAATAGTTTTTCAAGGATAATGTAGAGAGACATTAAAGATGACCTTCTAAACAGACAAATAAGCATATGAAGTTCCCAGAAGAGAGGGAAAAAATGCTCAGCAAGCCTTACTCAACTGTTGCTATAACCCTTTCACAAGGACAGAGTTCAGGTCTCAAAAGCAGCAGAAACAGAAAGGAAATCAATTGGAAGAGGAAAACTGTTTCATTCCCTGACCACAGGGAATGCAAAAAAGCAAGAAGAAGAAAGCAACACCGTGATATTAACTTTATTACATAGGAAGCTAAAGTTGGTATATTAATGAATTTGAAAGTAGAGACTACCTAAAATAAAAGATACAGATATAGTAATAATATTCTCTTGAGCCAAGCTGGTTTAAGAAATCAGAAGCAAGATTTGCAGGAAGATTTAACATCTTTTATTTGATCAGCTAATATGGAAAGAAAAATCAGTCTGGGCTCAGAGAATCTTATGCAGGTCATGACAAGGGGAAACCTGAACAGAAAACTAAGCACTGTTAAAATAATGAAGCAAATCAGCACTCTGATCTGATATCACCATCCATTTGTGTGAATACTGAGTGCTCAGTGGCAGTGAACTAAATATTGCTCCACAGGGGGCAAGGGAAAAAAGCCAGTGCACCACCAGGCCCTAAATTACATGGACCACCTAGCACTTAAACTCCAGCAATCAGAAACTACTTGCTCTTTTATGATGCTATGGAAAACATCTATATTTGATTTCAGTTCACCTTTTCAACATTTTCAGAGTTATACATTACTGTTCTAGTTTAGCATTCAGATATTGTGGGTGCTAAGCAGCACCTAGAAGTAGAAGGAAAAATAGATATATTATTGAAAGCATCACACATTCAAATAAATGTGATGAAAAGGCAGAAAATCCTTCACTTAGCAGAAGAGTTAACTCAAACACATTCAAATTTAGATTCTATTATTTTTTAGCAAAGAGAACAGTTGATGTTGAATAAGAGGACATTAGTACATTCTGTGGGATTTACTACAGTCCCTCCAGCCAATGGTCACTCTGTAGCAAGAAGCCTCGACTAGCATTTACAAAAATAAAATACCCTGAGATTTACAGGCAAAGACAGTAGTTCATATATTATTACAAAGGTTCTTCTCTGAATCATACTCTTTAAAGAAAAGTAAAAGACTTAGGATTTTATACCTACTAGTCTCTTAATGAGTTAATAATTTGCTGGAAATAGAAATGTATTCAACTAAGTCAACCTCTTCCTTCACTTACAAATCACTTTATGCTTCATTTCCATCTTTTTTACATTATAACACGAAAATTTAATGCTAATTTCTAGCTCAGTGGAGGGAATGCAGAGTTAATGCTCAGTTAGGAATGTTGCAGGGTTATTACTTTTTGTACACAATCTAAGACCTGAGGCAATGCTATATACATATTTCTAAATGGCATTACTAATAAAATGACACCATTAATATGATAACTTTTCTTAAATGTAGATCTTTTAGCACAAATTCCCAAAAGATATATCAACCTTTACAACAAATAAAAAAGTTTTATTGGCAGCATGAGACAGTTTGCAACATTAAAATACCTGCTTAGTTTATGCTTATTCCCTTCAAAACTCTGCATAATGATCTGCAAAAGACACAGAATGCAGCCAAACTTTTTGATATTATGTTTACAAAGCTATTAGTATCTCCACAGTGACATTAAGAACAAATCATGTTATATAAAATGGAAGAGAAGTAGTCAAATGAACACTAAATTCATATAAAACTTTTCTCAGTAAATGAGCAATTTTTCCCTTTTTGCAATTTCATATATTGTACACAAAGAACAACCTATAAACCTGCTATTTATTATAATGCCTGTATAGAAAACAACAGGACAATGAGAATCTTATAATGATACATTAAAAATGAATACTGTTCTCATGACCATTCACTTTCCTCTTAAACACAGTTGAGTTCACCCCATTATTATTCCTTCATCCACATCCATTCCTTCAAACCACCTGAGAGAATTTATACCCTCTAAACATGTTATCTCCAGCTGTAAGCATAAAAAAAAAGAGAAAGCTTATTTTTTTACCAGGTATGGATTGCATTTTCCATTGCTCTAATTTCTTCTGAAGCCACACTGAAACAGAACAAGTAACAAGTGTATTCTGTAAAATGCTTGAATGAATTACATCTGGGTACATTTTGGTCTGGGTTAAACAGTAATAAAAGGTACTGTGCTCAGAAAAGGTCTCATAAGCAAGCACTCTTCACAGTCTGCAGAGCACAGCCTAAGATCTAATTTTTATTTCCTTTTCCCCTTAAATTCTTCTTTGAGAAGATTTATCTCAGCAAGGCAGACACTGCCAGTCTGCTTACACTTCTGTGTCTTCACTTAAGGCATACATTAAGTATTAGTGAGTATGTGAGGAGCAGGTATAAAACTGGCCTCACACTGACACCTAATAAGGGTCAGGACACTACTGAGACAAATTCCATTTAAAAACTGGAGAGTCACTTAGTAGGCAGAACTCTGAAAATATTTAAAAGACTTCAGTATTCTCTCATGCTGATGGGGCACTATGGTGGCAGCTAGAGAGCTGCAGAAAGGAGTTTGGAAAGCTCCCCTCTCCAAAGATCTCTGAAAGAATTCCTATGTGTTCCAAATACTCCACTGTAGAAAGCAAATTTTTCCTGTGAATTTATTGTCTAGTGCATCAAAAGTTGAATAGCTATAAATATTTATTTCAATTACTTCAACTAGTCATTTCACAGATGCCTTTTTCATGCTTTATGGCTAGCACCTGGTATACATCCCAAGCAAGGAGCACTTTGGTCTTCTACTTGTCCCAGTTCATGCATCTATATATCAGTTTGAGCAGCTGCTAAGAGAAGAGCTGTAAATAAAGCGTAGTGAGCACCCTATGTGACCCCACTTGGTAACTTCTTAACTTCCCAGTATAAACACAGACAAGAAACAAGTATGTTCCAGAGCTTTCCCTGATTTTACCTGAAGACTTGATTTTAAACTAGCAGTTTCTATGACAGGTGAAAATGGTCTGAGATTTGATTTTTGGGCTATGCCTACCAAAATATCCAGCAGGATAATGCTGGAAAATCTACGCAGTGCAATATTGTGCAGCACAGCCACATATCCAACTGGACTTTAGGACTAGTTTGCCAGACATATGTTACACACAGTTTATAGAATCTTCCCAGTCTCTAAAGGGGGATCTGTGCCACGTCAAAAAACATTCTTACAAGAAGTTAATCCCAGTACATATGGGGATAGTTTGTCACCTCATTTATTCCCTCCCCTTATGAAATCATCCCTAATTTTAAAAGGGAGAACACCCATGTTGTGGTTTGACCTGGAAGGCAGCTAAACACCCCACAGCCTCAATTCTCTGCATCCACCCTACCCCTCAGTGGGATGGGGGTGGAGATTGGGAGAAAAAGTAAAACTTGTGAGTTGAGATAGTTTACTAGGAGAGAAAAGAAAGGGGAGAAACCACAAAAATAATAAATCAAGTGATACACAATGCAACTGTTCACCCCCCACCAATGGATGCAGCTCAGTTCCTGAGCAGGAGCCCTTGGCCAGCGTTCCCTCTTGTTTATATACTGATGGATATAAGAGGCCATATAGTGTGGAATACCCCTTTGGACAGCTGGGGTCAGCGTTTGTGCCTTTCTCTCCTCACAACTGCTTCTGCCCCTGCAGCCTGCTCACTGCTGGGGCAGGGTGAGGAGCTGAAAATCTGAAAAGACTATGTGGAAATACTACTTAGCAAGAATTAAAATGTTAGTGTGTTAACAACGTTATTCTCATCCTAAATTCAAAACACAGCAGTGTACCAGCTACTGGGAAGAAAATTAACTCTATCCCAGCCAAAATCGTAATTAAACACTAACACAAACAAGGTGAATGCTACAAAGATATAATAGTAATAATTAAAATTGGATATTCAAATGAAAATATCTTTTTTATGCCTCTAAGCAATATGTGTGAGTTTTCAAAAAACATCCAGCATAAACAGAAAATGTGACAATAAATTAATCCAGACCAATTCTGATAAATAACCAACATATATATTAAACAAAGCATTATAAAAGGGAGGCGAGGACACCTTATTGAGTCACAGATGAAAGATGTTTATGAACATCAAACAAGAGAATTATGACCCTTTAAAAAGATTTTAAAAACCTTCTTTAAGAGTGTATTTTTACCCATATCTGGGAAAACAACATTCAAATTTCCCCCAAGGCAATTCAATTCTAATATAGAAGTGTTCAATGATATAGCATCAAGCTCTGATAGAGAGGTTCAGTATTCAGCTGTAGTCAGAAAAAATTAGATTATTAAGACAAACAGGTTCCTGAAAATTATTTTGAAGATTTTTGTATTATGGCATTGTCCTGCATACATTCAGTTTAAAACATGTCATATGCTTTTCACAGGCATAAGTCCAAAGTCTTTTCTAAAAAGCCTGAAATATTAAGACCTTTCCATGTGGATGAGAAATTGTGTAATTTCAATTCAGATCAAGTTAGGAATTCTAAAAACACATGCAGGAACAATGTCTGCGAGCATTCATGGAGAAGGAAAACGTGCTGCAAAACTGAGAAGTGCCAAGGTTTCAAAAATTTTAAGTTTTATTGAGATGGAAATTTCTCCAAGTCTGTCAGGCTTGTCTGAGTAAACAAGAAAGCAAGTAACCTAATTTGCACTACCAAGGACTACAGACCAAAAGTAGTAAGTAGCTCTACCACAGCAAATATTTTGTGTCAAGGACCTGACTTACACACTATAAAGTTTGGAGATGTTTGGGGACGGTTTGAGTTTAGTCTACCTCTAATTCTGGTTGTCTTTTGCAACTTAAATAGGTAAAGTTCTGAAATTCATCTCCCTGTTTAGTTTCACTCAAAATGCATCTACTTTATTTGCTCTGAGGATGCTCCATGATGCAAGGCAAAACATGGTAAATGGGAATGATCAGGAGATCCATTTCAAAAGCTGACTCCTATTCCAAGCTAAGACAATAGTCCAGACACACATTCATTTTCTGATTCTGAGCTCTCATCAAAGGCATCAGCACACACATTTCAGATTATCTGACAGGGGTGTGCTACTTCTGATGAAAAGTAATGGCTTTATTAAAACAGCCACAACTGCTGTCTAGTTGCAGACTTCTGTGCAGTGATTTGCCATAAGTTACATTTATCTATGTTTACAGAGAGCAAAGGAAATACATAAAGTACCAGAAATGAAGACCAGCAATTGTATGTTGTCCTCTCTTCAAAACTAAACCACTTCTGTTTAAAAGATTAATTGAGCATTTTTTCCTACAGTGCGGAGATTCAACAGATTTTGCAACTGTTAAGTTTCTACTGGTGTATCAGGTAAACCACCACAGTGATTTCCCCAGAGAATCAGACCTGGTTTTTGGTTGGCTAGCTCCACTAAAAATCAATTTTTAAAAAATCTATTATTTTAAAAACAAATGTCTTGTTAACAAGACATTTATATGCTCCAAGAAAGCATATAAACTCTTGTGAACTTTCCTTAGCAATAGGAATTAAGCTTGGTAAGCCTGGACTTGTAAATCATCCCTGTCTTAAAGATGAACAAGCTGTACACTACAGATACATTTTAAAGCCAGAAAACAGGTTATTCAGCCTTACAATACGGGGAAGAAAAAAAAAATCCAAGACAAAGCCAATGACTGTCACACTTGAATAAGAGAAAGCACAGAGACTACCAGCAAAGCTTCTAGATCTTTGTGACAGGGTTTGTCATGTCACACAGCAAGCACCATCCCTTGTAACACACTTTTTATCTGACTGGATGCATACTCCAATGGGCAAGATGCACCCCTTACCCTCTGACTACCTCTTAGCATTAATTATAGTTTCATGGTGTGGGAACATTTTCTGACTTCAGCCAGGGACCAGCATTAACAGTCCTGGAATTCTCAATTTACTGAGAAGTAAAAAGGGACACTCCTCTTCTCCCTACAAGGATGAACACTCAATTTGTAGTATGGTTGCTACAAATTCATTTTCCTTGTCTTCCTAAAACTCTTTGATGGTCTCCACCCTCAACTTAGGTCCCTCTCAAGAAGGGACTAAGAACATTCATGCCAATGACAAAACAGTCACATTTCTTTTTTTTTTTTTTTTTTTTTTTTTTTTTTTTTTAAATTTTCTTTTGTTTTCATCCTCATTGCCTTGAATGAGGAAAGCTCTGAAATTAATTCAATGGCAGCATGTGTGTTTTTAGAAGCACACAGTTAAGAGTGATCTGGAGCTTATATTTGCATGCTTTTATCAGTGTCCACTTGAATGATGCTAAACATGGCTGGCTGCAATTAACAGGATAGAAAGCTGAAACCCTTACAAGTATAGCATAAATTATCCTTTCTTCAAATAATCTGCCACTGGATTTCAAAGCAAAAAAGATATAGAGGAAGCAGTGATGTGCTGGTATGGGAATTTCCTTCTCAGGAGCTCCTGATTAGGTTTTTTTTTCTTCACAAAGTTCTGTAAAAAGGGTTAAAAAGATGAATGGAACTTGCAGATTCAGTCTTTAGAGGTGTTTATTCAGTTTCTTATCTCAAGGTTTGCACGTTGCCAACACCTGGCTTAATGTGCTGGAAGACACAGCTGGCAAGAACCCCAGCCAGAGAATTCCAAGGTCTTTTAAAGGTTTTTACTCCAATTAACTCTTAAAACGTAGTCTATTGACAGTTTTGTGCCAATAATCGCTACCTATCCTAAACATGCAATTTCTGCATCAAACTCATTCTACCAATGTCTCTGTGCCACCGACACAGAAGAAAATGGAATAGAAGAAGAAGGAGATGAGGCACCGCCCAAGATTCTCCATCTTGCTCTCATCTATCTCCATACTAAAAATCCAAACCCACAAATTTTCACCCTGTGACAAACTAAACTACTAATTATTTCAAATCTACATTGCTTTTAATTGATCTCTAAGTGTTGGAAGATTTTCCCCTGGACTAAGGTCAAAGGCAATGCTTTCCTGGGGTCTCAGCCAGGGTCTCAGATGCCCCCAGGGCAGCCTGAGGAATTTTCCACGTGCCCTGGACTCCAACAGGCTGGTTTGAGTTGATATGGAGGAGCACAGATCTGGGAGCTTCCCTGTTTTTCTACCAAGTGAAGGAATTTTCTTTATTCAAGGCTGGTATATTTCTGCAAGTTAAACTTAAAGAGCAGCAACTAGAAATGTGCAAATTTAAACACATGATCTCTTTTTCTATCTTTAATATTATTAGAAATATGTATTTTTTAAATTTAAGTAAGAGACTCAAATTTATTTTACTTGGATTCTAGTCACAGTTCTGCAGAGCATCCAGGGCTTTCACACCTTTAGGTTAATTTCAACCAGCAAGAACTCATTTACTTCTTTCACTTGTCCTGTGACTGAGAAGGGGAGGGAGAAACAAATTGGGCCAAAGTTTGCAACATTATCTGCAAAAAATTAGGATTCATGCTCAGGCTTTGGATGCTGATTGTCACAAGGCATGGCCAGTTTAATATTGTTTTCTAGATATGGAGGGATGGGGCTTTCAAGCAAAACAAACAGGATGAGAGATTCCTCTGCTGGGCTCAAGCTTCATCTCTTCAGATTTTAGCACTATTTTAGTTGCTTCTGGAGATGCAGCACCCAAGATGTGCATTCAAGTTCCAGCAAGCTGCACACTCAATGCAAGCTGCCTCAGGGCACTCACTGTTGCTGTTTATTACCTTTTAAAATACAGCCACAAGGCACTCATAAAAATTGTTGGATTTTTGCACCATAAAGCTTCATGTATAAAACCCAAAAGTCCTGAAAAATCATACAGGTTCTACTGCAGGAGTTTAGTGTTCTTAAAGATGTGAGTGCTACACTGGTTAAGTCTGTGCTGTCATTTTCTGACAGCAATGATAAATGACAACCTCCCACTTAACCAGGGGACAAAAAGAAACAAAGAAGAAGTTAACAAAAAGAAACAAAGAAGTTAACAAAAGGTCTCTTTTCCAAGTCACATACTTAATCCTTAAAGAACTGTCATTTGGTGTTTGTATTAATCATAATATATCAGTATTTCAGGAGCTGTGGTGCCACAGAGACCTTGTGGGATGAGCAGTCCTCTCTCCACTTCTAGCACCCAGGATGGGTGCAGAACAAAAATGCACAGAAAGACTCAGCTTGGCTTAGGACAAACACCAATACACCACTTATGCAGGCAATATTGATATACCCACAAAGACAAAATGATGCAATTCACTGCTAAAAGCTGTCTTGTCATTATTAAAAGAAAAAGAAAAAGCTAATTTTAGTCTGTGCTCCACAAGCTGCACAAATCAGTGAGTGATAAAGATGAAAACATGGTTATACATATTTAAGTTACACTTGAAGGTTTCTCTAAATGAACATATGCAAATGCTTGAAGCCCAGGGGCACCTCTTTCTTTCACTCAGGACATTTACTTATTTTTCTGAGCTAATATTTAATCTAGTATTCAGTAAAACATCATTAATTACTTTCATAAATTCCTAACATCCTGTGAGATGTCTTTTCCCTCTGAGCTGCAGAACAGAATCTTCAAATGCCTTCCCCAATGAAGTGCAACAATTTTCACTCTACAGTCCTTTTAAATGTAAGAGAAGATAATTTTTAGTTTTCATCTTATTGCTTAATGGTCATCTTTGAATTTTAAAGAACACTAAAATATTATATATTGGTAGGAAGAATTTTGGGGCAGCAAGGAATAGGAGGATTATAATGCAAAGCTCAGTTAAAGAACTGGTGTGGTCTAGAAGAGTAATATGATAACAAGGAAGAGTAATAGGTACAGTGAATGACTCAAAAGGGTCTCCATCTCACCCACTATCAGTTACTTTGCAGGAATTTAAAAGAAACCGCAGAAGGTGGTTACAGCAAAATCTTATACCTAAATTCAGTGTTAGCATCCATTAGTTTCCTAGTCTTTCTATATCTTTTTATTAACTGTACATACATACATGGTTTTAGAACACAAATGGAAATATTCTAGGAAATCCATTGCCTTAATCCTAATGGGGCTGTCAAAACAGTAGCTGTAGGATTTGTGTCCAAACTACAGCTCTCACACTGTAACTCCCTCTACATAACACATATAAAACATATGGATGAAAATTTCTAATATGTAGTCACTTTATAGCTGTTATTTTAGATATGCTTATCATGTCATTCACTGATTTTCTCAATCACAACAACTGTTCAAGTATTTCAAGTATTTCAAATATTCTCTTCTAGAAAAGTTTTCTCTGGTACTAGCAATTATATATGACTCACAATCCTTGCCACAGCTGCTCTTCTGATCTGACCTCAAGCATTTGATTATTGTACCAGCCCTGCAATGTGCCAGGAGAAATAAGAAAAAAACAATCAAACAAAAAACAAACAAACAAAAAAACACTAAGAAGTGTAGCAGCAACTGCACAGCTAGTGTCTAGTCTGAACTGTAATACAGTGGGGTGCAGTTTCAATGGATGATGCTCCGCTGCTTCGTGGAACCCTTTTCTTCCCCTGCTCTTGCCTTTTGTATTTATTTTCCTGTTTGTTTGAACTAGAGATAAAATCAAGTCCCATAAGAAACACAAATTCTACAAGAATATTGCAGAATACCTGCATAAGTAATTTCTTTTATTGATTTAAACCATTGAGGTCTATTTAATGGATTTAAATAAAAACCAACAAAACAAAAACAAACAAACAAAAACTAAATAGGGCAGACTGCCCTGGCAGCAGCCAATGTAATTTAACACAAATCCATAGAAGAGGATTGATCTTACTGAGCTTATCTCTAATATGGTTTGCAAATACTCACTCTTAGTGTGTTAACTTAGGCCCTCTTTGCTCTGGAAAATATTTTTATACCTACTTTCATACCAGATGGGCACCCAAGTATTTTATAAAAGACGACAGAAAAAATACATTATATAAAGCTGAGAAGACGCAAACTAATATCAAAAACAGAAAAAGAAGTAATGAATTTGCCTGAACCAATCTCTTATTTCATGACCTCATCATGCTGAAGCTGCCTATCTATCTCAAAACAAGTGATAAATATTAAAATGAAATTTTTTTTGCATGTCTTATCAAAAGCCTCCAATATCAATTGTTTTCACAAATGTTTTCTCCTGCAAGCAGTGAATGCCTCTTCATCAATCTTTTATCAAAAGCAATCTTGTTCTGATTTCAGTCTTATCAGAGAAGGTTTTCTCTCTCTCCTTTGTTGTGTTTTTTTTTCCACTTTCTTGGCAGAAGGTACATGAATATCATTTTACACATGACTGTGGCTGCATCTCCATCAATCAGGAAATAAAAAGTAAGTGTGAAGGATATATCATGGCCCTGCAGAGCTCCATATAGTAGAAATATTTGTGCCTGATACGGACAAAGTAGGAGAGCACATCTAAGTGTGCACATCTATGAATGTGCAAATATTCATTCTTACAGGGAATTCTTGTACTTCCAGACATTTCTAAACAGAGAAATGCTCTGCAGTGGGGAGCTGTGTAGGGAGAGACCGTCACCTACCACATGCCAGTCACAGCTGAGCCCAGACACCTTTGGACTGGGTGACAAAACACAGAGAGAGCCAAAACTGCAGTCAGGCAGGCGAGCTGGCAGCACCTCAGCTCCAGCCTCCTTATGAAATACCTGCAGGCATCAGGGTGAAGAGAATGCACAGGGAGACGATGGCTGGAGGAACGTGACTGAGGAGACAGATGGAGATGTGCTGCTCACAGTGCTGTGGAGGAAACACAGCCAGAGGTATTTTTTTAAGGAATGTCCCTGTTCCAAGAGGGGTTATTTGTAGGGAATTTCAGCCCATAAGGGTCAAGCTGTGCCAGGGTGGGGAGACCTCTGAGGGACTGCAGCCCCTCACTGTGGAGGAACACCTCTGAAGGAGTTAAACTCACAGGTAAACCTTTTCAGGCAGGGACATAAAGAACAAAGGACACAGCAAAACCAGAAAGGAGTGTCAGACAGAAACCATTATATACATTACTCCAATAATGTACATTACCTGTGCTGCCCATTACCTCACCAATGAGACTGTGAGGGACAGACCACAACCAGCAGTGAAACCAAGGGGACTTCAGATTAGGGAGACAAAGGATTTTTTATGTTTTCTTTTTTGACTCAGTACCCAAGTCAGTGCTCAGAAGTTTCTGTTAACTGACAATAAATTAAATCTAGCAAACATTCCAAGTCCATAATATTTAGCCTGCAAGACTTTCTTGATCTCCTTGAGCCCAAAATGCTCAACTGAATAGTGAGAACTATTCAATCTGAAGGCTCACTTTAAACACCACCTAGGACTGTGGGGGAAGAAAACATTCTGAACAAATACCACGTTTTCTGCTTCTAAAGCTGGACAGCAACTAAGGTTTCAATATATCTGAACCAGAACCTCAGTTTGTACAAATAAATGTCATTCCAAAAGTCTCACAGCACACTGAGGCCAATTCACACTGACAGAGCTCCAGAACAGTGAGCTGTTGCAGCAATAAAAGGTTGAATATATCATCATTTCCATAGAAGAGACAGAGAGGCTGCAAAACTCCCATTTTTTGTCTCCTCAGGGGAAAAAACCCACAAAAAAACATAAACAAAACCACCTTAAGAGATAAAAGTTAAAAATTAAATTAAATTCATGGGCAAATGACTGGAGCCTTGTGCTCCCCACACAAGGTGCTATGCATGTGTTTGCTTCATAAGCATGCACCAGTTTGTTCCTGCCACTCAGAGGAAGAATCTTGTCTTGAATATCCCAGAGAAAGGAGAATTATGGAGACAAAGAGCTTCATTTAGATAAATCCTTAAATGAAATTTATAGTTGTAGGGCAGATGACACCTAATCTGGTCCAACCAGGTTCTCAGCTCCTGGGCTGCTAAAGAGAAGCTTCATGGCAGGAAAGTGTTAAGTTGAATCACAGGAGAATCAAGCCCAGGATCATCCCAGATCCCCACCTTGTCAGGATACCTTCTCAAATGGGCAGTGTATATGAACACAGATGAAGACAGGCAAGAGGACTCAGCCATTAGGCACACAAACTGCTAGGTTTTAGGAACACGTTCTAACTTGATCCTCCTTGGCACAAAAGTGACTGGGTTGTAGTGTGTTAAGAGAATGCTGGAGACAAACTTCGGAATTGTCAGTGCTGACTGATATCTACCTTTAAATACTAAGGAAGTATCTGATAAAAATGCCAGGTATAACATAAGATGAAGGCTTTAATTTTTCATACAAAATTTTGTATTTTATTTCTATGTAGCTGCCTTGTCTTAAGGTGCAGGGAGGTTGAGGGGGATGTGCTTGAGGACTAGAAAATTACCATCAGACAGGGAAGCAGATAATTTATCTCTTGAAGCCAGCACTATGTAAGGACTCTTTCCCATTATGCTCTTTATATTTATCCCTAGTGTTTTGTTGGTTTTGGTTTTTCTATTTTTATATCTGGCATGATGCCTACAGAATAGATTGGCAGATTTGGTAAAGACTTTCCTTCCTACATGATGTGTTAGTAACACAAAGGAAAGAAAAATTCTTATTTTAGAGAACACTTTAGTATGACAAATGGAAACATTTAACATTTTCATCATGTTCCTGATGAAAAGAGGCAAAATTTTGCTAACTGGAGGCTGGAGAGAAAGTAATCTGATGCTTTCTCATCTGTAAGTTACCAGTAGTTATCAGGTTAAGGCTCAAGCTAAAGTTTCCCACCATTTACTCCTAAGGCAAATCTCTCAAAATGTCTTTCTTTTTGATTTTCTCCTCTAACATGGCCTCAGTAGCAAATTTTGCAACTAATAATAAAGGTCTCGAAGATGTGAGCCATGAAAGTAAATATGCTAATCTTTTAAGAAACCAATAACTTTGTGTCATTATGAAGAGAAGAAGATTAGTCACTAAAACACTATTCCATTTTTCTGCTGACAGTAAGTAAAAGAAAACTTATTTCATATTATATTTCACTTCAAATCACATTAAGAATTTAAAAGATGCATATTTATAATGATCTTTAAATTACTGTGAGATGCAAAATTGCAATGCCTTGTTCTTAAGAAGATTTTAGTGTTTTAAATTAGAACTAGAAAGATAGTGCCTAATTTTATACAATGACAGAATGGTAGAGCCTACTGATATTATCTTGAGGTTTGTATATGAGAATTGTCATGGTAAATATGCTTTGCAATATTGAAAGGCAAGATGGCATCTTTTTCTAAGGAAGAAAATTTGCTTAATTCCTGTAATTTTTGAATGTTAATATATGGATATACAGAGGACAGTAATTGTACGCTAGTGAAGAATACTTCAGCAAATTTTTGCCATGCTTTGTTTCAGCTCAATTTTTTCAAACAATCTTGAGGTATCAGCTTACAAATACATATAAAGTCCTTAGAATATACACACAAATGTGCTTCATAAATATGTAGCATTAATATAATTTGCAATAATAATTACTGAACCTGGGGAGAAACTAAAAATGAAGATTCCCACTACCTGCTGTGAAAACTTAATAAACAAATTCCTACTAGACATTAATTTACATTTGTTTTGAGGAGTTTTGGTTTGTTGGTTTTTTTTGGTCACAGGGATGAGGTACAAAACATAGAGACGTGTTTAATGAAAATGTCCTGTAGGCTGAGGGATTTTTTGTAGCAGTTCCTCAACATCAGTCATTACTTTGCTCTGGTTTACATTTTTTGTTATATAATGCCACATTTTTAGGATCTGCAATTTTATTTTTTTTCCCCAGCAGAATTCTGTCTAAGGATCAATGTTTGGGGAAAAATTTCAGCTGATAGAATTCAGATCCTTATAAGAACAAGACTAAAGAAAAATGTATTTTTTTTACATTATTAGAAATACTTCTGATGATAATGAACTTGGTGGTGATTGTGCAAAAGTTCAGTAACTGGAACAGGATATTGGACTATGAATGTGAGAAAAAGGCTCAGAGCTTAATGATACATGAAGTCCAATAAACAAGTTGTCAGATAAGGACAACGGGATATGAAGAAAACCTGGGCAAATGGCCACAGGGAGAGATTCCACAAGTAGACAGAGACTAGACACCAAATGAGAGAAAAGGGAGAATGATGCCAAAGTCAGTCTGAAAAAGAAATGTAAGAAATAGTCATGACCGAAGAAAATAAAAAAGTCAAAGGCCACAAGAGCACATTTCTTTCTTTAAACCACAATGGAACCTGGAAGCTACAATCTCTGTTAGATAATATAAATGAAACTAGGTGGCAAAGTGCTTCCCAAGTACTTCTCCCCCTCCCTCAGTTTGACAAGGGATGATTGTAACATAGTGCAATATTGGTTACCCTATTATTTAATGTGGCAAGGGTCTGTGGGATGTATTGGGGAGTGTAAATGATTCCACATCTGTTCCTGATTTCCAATTTTTTTTTCAATTTTCAGGCCCAGTGAGGGCTTTAATTATTGCCTTAATAAACTATTTTTTTTCCCCCACAGGATCTCTGCTTCATTCAGTAACAGAATCATCTGTGAGACTGTGATGGAAGCTCTTTTCAAAAGATGAAAGAAATATCTTTTGTTTCCATAAATAGAAGGCGATTGAGAAAACAAGTGTATGGACTCCCCAGGTGCTCTTAGAAAACAAGACTACAGAATGCATACTTAAAAAGTTGTGTTTTGGTAAGCAAGTTAACTTATGTTTCAGATGTGTTATTTAATTGTTTTTTACAATTTTCTGTATATCTATCTTACAACAAACACTGTGCAATAAAAAAATCTTGGAAGTTAAATTATTGTTTGAAACAAGTTGACAAAAAATTAGAGCCTATCTTTATAAAATCATGACTATTCTGTTAAAAACAGGAACTGGCTGTATCATTAAAGGTTATCTCATAAACTATGTGAAACACCTATAAGAAGATGTAAAAACTTATTTTTCCTCTAATCTGTACCAGGTTATAGTATATTATTCTCTTCTTTCTTTATTCCAAGACAAATGCATCTTGGCAGAAATTGTATCTTCTCTTTTTACATGACTTTGCTGTCCCTTAATGAGAACAGACAGGCTAGGGTGTTTTTAAAGCTTGTATGAAGGAAAGCAAAATCCAGCTTATACAGGGGAAAGGCTACAATGAACACATTCCTGTTTGTATTTAAACGTGATTCCTGTTCATGTTCAAAAGTGATTAAGACACTGGAAATTGCAAGATCCTCTATTTTACACAGAGGTCTGAAAAAAATAGATAATTTGAAATATTTTACCAGACATAAGAAAAAGTTGGGATTTGCTGCATCATAATTATCTGAGATATATTTTTCATGCTATTCTATTTTCTAGATGGTCACATTTAGAAGGATGTTCCTTTTACAGGGCCTCAGCTGTTATCAGGCTGGTATGGAATTGGACACAGTGGAACGTACAAATTTTCATTACCACAAAATTCATTAGCAGCTGAGATGTCATATGTCCATATATCCAGGGTAAACAAAAGAGACAAGATGCACTTGGTTCAATCCATCATGGGAAAATGCACAATATTACAAAATTAAAACTGGTTCTGAACTATCTGGAGCCATCTCAGAGCAAAGTCTAAATAGTCAAATGACAGGATTTTGTGTTGTAATGGCTGGGTGTCTTAATATTTTATGTCAAATGTCTGTTACAGTTTCCTAATTGTGACACCATGTTCCACAATGCGAAACTCATATATTTTTTATGAATTGTCCCAAACTTAGGACATCTTAAAAGGTAAACTATAATCAGTCAATAAATAGCAAATAAACAAAGCTAACTTCGAAGATTAAAGAGTGCAAGGCCTCCTGGTTTGGTTTTGTTGTTGTTGGGGTTGTTTTTTTTGGTTTTTTTTTTTTTTGGTTTTTTTTTTTTTTTTTTTTTTTTTTTTTTTTTTTTGTTTTTTTTTTTTTTTTTTGTTGTTGTTTTTGTTTTGTTTTGTTTTGTTTTGGGTTTTTTTGGGGGGGGTTTTTTTGTTTGTTTGTTTGTGGTTTTTTTGGGTTTTTTGTTTTGTTTTGTTTTGTTTTTTTTAATAGCAATCTAGCTCCTGTGCTGAAAGCTAATACATGATAATATAGTCCAGAAAATACAAAATCAAATCCGGTAAATCCCAGAGCTACTGGACAGTGCTTTGAATATGAATATGAGAGCTTGGGGAATTTATGCAAGCACTCTCTGGGATGGAGAAGAGAACTGAAAGGAGAATACGTGTCGCAACAGGACACAAAATAAAGATGCTTGACTCCAGTCAGCAGGCTTAACAAAATCAGAAGGTTTTATTTACATCTCATTCCTCCTTTTTATAGCATGCTGTGCTAAAAAGGCACATTATTGGTCCCTAGGATTGACACCTCTGTCCATTGGTTGAGTAACAGAAATAGCAAACAACACCTGGGAGAGCAGTTGTTATGGGAAATACTGTTTATACAAAGTTGCTTTGGAAAAAGGAGGAAAACAATTGAAAGTTTCCCCTGGGAAGAGCTAGTAATTCTCAGGCTCAGAAATATCGGGCTCACAAATACAGGGGAGAACATGTCAGAACTTCAGAATATTCTACGAGAGAATGTCAGCTTTATTGTGTTTGCCCTCGGACACCGTAAGGGACATTTCAAATGTCATAGCTGGGCACAAGTTCTCCCTCCAGCCCAAATGCCATCATGCCCACAGCATATGAATGCATCCTTGTGCTGAGGATCCCAGACTAGCCCAGGGATGAGCTGACATGTTCAGGATGCCTCTCTGCACACACGTTGTTCAGCAACCCAAGGGCAGCTGTGTCACCACACAGATGCACAGCACCACAAATGACACTGGCTTTCAGGGTAACATCACATGACTTGCACACCTTTACCGAGTCTGTAGTCATCTCAGAACAAAGTCTAAATATCTCCTGGAGCTGAACACGGTGTTTTCTGTAAAGCAGCAGACCACCTTTAGCCACCATCCATCCACCCCTCTACCAGCACACATTGCTTAATATCTCCTGGTCATTTTCTAGTTTATGATTCAATCCAAAGACACACTAGTTGGGTCTGCTACAAGATGTTTGCAGGCACTAATTCCTGTTGTTCCAGCCCTCCTCCACACAGGGTATTTTTTCTGTGAGTTTTTTAAGGCAAGTATTCAGACTGGAAACAAGACACTTCTGTATAAGGGACCATATCTATTTTTTCATATCTTGGTTTATAAAATTGCACTTAATAACATTTATTACGTATTTTTTTGTCCCTGACAGAAGATAGTATTTTGCTATTCCAAGGACACACTTAGCAAAATTATGTTATTTTCATATTTTAAAATGTAATACTCCTCATAAAGAGATCTAATAAAAAGGAAGTTCTTAGTTCAAGATGTGAACACTTCTTTCAACTAAAGTAAAAAAAAAATGCTAAAGTTGAGTAACAATTTTCAGCAATAACAAAGGAGTACATGGCTGACTTGATATACAGAGGGAGGGAGAAGGATAAAACATGCCTGAAAAACACTTAAGAAAGAGCTTTTCATTTTAATCTAAGCTAGAAATAATGTGGGGAGGTTGCTAGAGGCATTTCCATGGGCTGACTTATCTTTTAGATATTATCATGAAGACCTGTTGAAACCTTTAGTTATTTTAGTGAGCAGTTATCTAGACTTTACACACAGGCACAGTAGATTTTTGTACCAGCAAAGAAAGATGCAACTGGATAAACATGCATTTCTGTATGCTTCAGATTTTCTTAAAATAGCTTTTCTGTCTTCTGTTCACACAATTCTGTTTACTGACTTAAATGTATTACACAGAGAATACAAAACCTAAGCAAGGAAAAGTAATTCTGGATCACTTTTTACAAGGAAAGAAAGTGAGGGCACTGAAGAAATTATTCAGTTCAATAGTCAGTTTGTGATACTCATTTTTGGCAGAACTTGAATTCAAGGAACAGATTTGTTACGAGAACACTGCATTTTTTAAAATGAGTAATGTTTAAAGAGTTATGAATGCTAGCGCATAAAGGAAAAGAAGATGGAATATTAAGAAATAGTAACAAACATTCAAGAAATCATAAACAGATGTTACAAGTAATTGATAAAGATGATACAGATGTTAAAAAAACAGGAAAACTCACAAAGATCAATAAACAGCTTAATAAGAAAATGCAGTATGAGATAAGAAACAGAAGATTTATAAGCATGTAATGTAAATAGGAAATGAGGAGACAAAGTAGTCACAAAAGACATGATTAAATGGAAACCCAGAAAGTCTATAGGCATTGTGCTAAGAATCACCACTTGGTAAGGTCATGACAGAGCCTTTTACTGTTTGAGGTCCTCTGAAGTAACAAGCTGCCAAAAGACTTTAGTTATGCCACAAAGCCAGAGGGCAGAAGCTCATTGCCAGCAGATGCCCAGGCTGAGCTGTGTGCAGTGTGTCTGCACCCCGGTTTCTGCCGGGACACATCGGCGCTGCGGCTCTGGGAGAATTTGCACCGCCTGACCCCGGGGCCAAACACCTACTCCTGTGTGAACAGCATCGATCTACCCACTCACATAAACATAAAAATCCTTCTCCTCTTTGAAAACGGCACTCCCATTCTTCTTTAATTCACAGAAGAATGGCTCACCTGCTTCTCATATCTTCTTTCACGGATGAAGACCTGAATTTCACTCTTTCTTCACTCCTGTAGTTATAATATACAGCATCACATAAAATTTACACAGATTGCTGACCCTTGTAGAGATTTTTGAATGCAGATCTGTATTTTAGGCACCCTGAGTTTTGTTGATATACATACCTAAAGGTTTGTGCAAGTGTACCACTAGTCAAGTTATCCTCTCCATCTGAATTTCTCTCTCTTTTTTTTGAGGAAGCAAAACACTTCTTAGTGTTCTTTAGCTTTCCTGATGCTTCAAGCCTGTTTACCTTCTGCTCTGTATGTTCCAATTCAAAGAGGAATGTAATTTAATTGGAATATTTGTTGATGAAGATAAACAGGATATTCATACCTCTACCTACCAAATGTTCCTGCAACATAGACAGTGTAAGTTAGTACTGGTAGTAGTTGAGATAACTTCTTCATGCCTTTAGATGTAGAAACAGAGGCACCTAAGAACCCTATGAACTTTTCCATTTTCCAGTGCAAATTAAACTCCTAAATGCTTAATCAATTGCTCAAGAAAAATCAAGCAAATTTATAGCAGCAACAGAGGAATTTTTGATGCCTGGACCAATAATAGGTTTCTCTCAGCTATATCCAGGGCTGTATTAGTGACATACATAATTTTTTATGTTAAAATATTATTTCTCTCATTTATAATGAGACTAAATATAACTGAATACAACATGAAGACACTAGATCAAAATGTACTTCCCCTTCATAAATTCTTATACCAAATTGTGCTGGCAAAGATATCAGACAAGAAATTCCTGAAATAGAGTATTGAAAATGATTGGCCAAAGTATCCAGTTTCTCAGCCAAATCTGCACTGAGAAGAATATAATCATGAAAAGGATATAGGGAAATAATTTTTATTTCCACATCTGTGTTCTAATCCAGAATCAGATAATTTATAGAATTTGATAGAATAATTAATATTCGGTTTTTTGAAAAAAAAAAAAAAAAAAAAAAGTTTGGACTCCATTGCATATATTATTGTCATGGTTTGACATTGGGCAAATGCCAGATGCTCACAAAAGCCACTCATTCATTCTCCCCTACTACAGCTGGACAGAGGAGAGAAAAATTTAAACCAAAGCTTCCTGAGTTGAGATAAAGACCAGGAGAAAACACTCCAAGGGCAAAACGTGCTCAGCTTAGAGGTACAGAGTTTATTACTAATGAAATCAGAGTGAGATAATGAGAAGTAAAAAAAAAAAAAAAAAAAAAAAAAAAAAAAAAAAAAAAAAAAAAAAAAAAAAAAAAAAAAAAAAGCCTTTAAAACAACTTTTCTTAACTTAAGAAACTCAATTACAGTGAGAAGTCATTTAAGGCATAGAGCTTAACAACAGAAAGACAGAGGAAACCAATGGTTCTTAGAATAACTGGTTTCATGTCTTAAGAGACACTTTGTCAAGGAATTAGAATCCAGACTGTAAAAATAAAAGGCTCCTTTAAATGTTATTTACATTAGATTTACACTAGTATTTGCTTTGGTGTTTTATGGATTTGTCAACTCTGGTGAATGCCTGATAATCCAAATGGTCAAAAAGAGGTCAATAGAAATTCCTGCTAGGATGTTAAGCAGAAAAGATACAAATGCCATCACAATGTGATGAACTGTTTTTCTTTTAAAGGAAAGATTGCTTCTAAACATGGAATGTAATTGCACGTGTTATATACATGAGCAACAAAAGCTTGTGTAATCTTTTTCAGTATTACAGATCTTTCTTAATAAATCCAGAACTACTTTATGCTGGTAATTACTATTAAAAATTAAATAGGTAGATTCCTCTATAAGTGTCAGAGTTAGATGTTTTCAGCTAGTGCTGCACAGCTCTGACTTGCTTACTTCCTGACTGGCAATAATTACCATTCTGTTGATCTCTCAATATGACCAAACTTTTGTAACTTGACAATCAAAATCTCATAAATCGTAGCCCTAATTTTCTGAATGATCAGCCCAGCCTAATACTAGGGGGTATCCTTATCAACAGACGCCTGTTGGGTCCTCTCAACCCTTCCCTCCCTGACACAGCAGTGATCCTGTCTGGACTCCATGCTGAGGGTATGCAAAGAAGAAACCAGCAGAAAAAATGAACCTGACAATAAGAGCAGTAATTTTTGCTGGACTGGGGAGTTACACAACACCAGAAGGGTGCTCTGCTTGCCTGAGAGGTGAGCAGAGGAAGCTAGTGGCTCCAAGCAGGGAAAACAGGGACAAAACTGGGTGAAGGGAATTGGCTGGGTCCCAGGCAGTCACAAACTAGACTGGCTCAGCCAAGCATTGAACACAATTTTTCTTACACAATGTTACCCAGCCTTCTCCCTCTCACACCCATGCAACCTGCCAAGCTACCTCTCTGGAGTCTGTGAACAGGCAGCTCCTTGATCTGTCTGGCTTGGCTTCTGCTCAGGTCAGCCATGGATATGTGGTCACTGCACTGGAGAGGAATATTTTACTGATCTCACCAAAGAAACAGCCTTTTGTAGCTTCTTCTGTTAAACTACATACTGGTGCTTAATATGTACATATCCTTTAACTAAATTTACAGTTGTGTAAAGATCAGAGAACAGTCTGATGAGAGCAATTAAATAATTGCTTGTCTGAGCTCTTTAAACAAGCATCTGTTAACCACTGCTCTTTAAACCAGCATCTGTTGACCACTACTGACAGAAGAAGAAGGATAGAAAATCTCCTATTTGAGATACATCTGAGATTTTTTTTGTTAGCTGTATTTCAATCAGAGAATTAAAAAGACCAGTACAGAAATAAAATCAGAGGATTTTTCAGTATCACATGATAGGCAATTATTTTAAATTGGGGGTATAAACTAGGGGCTGGTTACAAATTGTAAGAGTAACTTAAAGTATTATAAGTAACTTACAGATGACCTCAAAACACATTAAACAAGAAAAATATAATTCTGGAATTTAATTTTCTTATAATTTAAGACTCCCCCTGTATGAGAAACCATAGAAATATTTTTGTACCTATCAACACTGGACTGATAGGACCCATATTTTTATTTTCTATTTCCTAATTCATTCTGCATCATCTATCCACTTACCCCAATACTTTTAACTCTTTTCTCTAAATTAAATTAGTTGTATATTTTGAGATAATATAAGAGCAACATATAAATAGATCTTTGTACATTAAAAACACTTTCACACTTCTGGGATAATCCTCTGATATTTGCACTCAGCATGATTCAGCAACAGGAGACAACACCTACCCTCAGTTTTCTCCCCATATACATAATTATACTAACACATGGTGATTTAACACTGCAAGACAAAATGATCCCAAGGGTTTTCTCTATCTGGAAATCTCCAAGTCCCTGTAAAAGAGCAGAAGGCCCTGACTGTACAGCATGTGTTTTTATTTAGTGTATGCTCTTACTGATGGCTCTATATGCAAGTTAGTCCCCATGCTAAGCTCTGTCCACACAGTCATAGCTGTAATAGTTGTCCCACCCAAAACAGTTTAAAGCAGGTTCCTTCCTGACTAAACTGCAATGGTTCTCTAATATCTGTGGACACAATTTAATTTGGATATCACAGGCTGTTCTACCTCTTGAACATGGTGGGATCCTCTTCTTTACCAGCACCATTAGTTTAAAGCAGAGAAAACTCAGCTGCTCCAGAATCAAGCATGGAAAATAGACAAGAGGGTAAAATGTCAAAGAAAAAAAGAAAAAAAAAACAAAAAATACCAGAATCCCAGACCAAAACAATAGAAAGAAAGCTAGGAGTTTACCTCCTGATTTTAAATTTCTGTTTCACATTTTCTCCTGCCTTTCAACAATGTTATGGTAGGAAATATCTTATATATTTTTCTCTTAGGCTACAGTGCCCTTACCACAATGGGATCCGGAACAGGGCTTATTAAAAAACCACTTACATCTACAGAGATTTATAGACATAACTCTTCAGCTAGTGTAAACATTTTAGAACTACTCATCCCTATGAATTCAGGAGACATCTGACAGAAAAGCCAAAGTGCAGTCTGAGAAGGGCTTAGAATCTGTCCTGTCCTTGGGTCTCAAAGACAGCAATTTTGAGTCATGCCCTGGCAAGAGACATCCAGCTCTGTGAGGTCTCACTGGGACACGTTCTGGGGTATCTAAAGTCAGAATATATAAACACTATATGGACAAATCACTTCTTTTCACCATCAAAACACTGCGAAGCCTGAGCTGTAATCTGGCAACTGCTGTGACAGACTCAGCATGTCCGGGTTAAAAAAAAAAAAAAAAAAAAAAAAAAAAAAAAAAAAAAAAAAAAAAAAAGGATACAACCTAATCCAGCTAGAAATACAGAAAAACTAAAGTCAACAGAGCACAACTACTCTGTTGAACTCAGGCAGGGTGTGGAAACAGGTTCTCAAAAAAGTCACAAAACTATAGTCATCATACCTTCCAGGTTGCCTCTTCTCTTTCTTTTTGAATTAAAAGATAACAATTGAAGGCTGAACAATAACATAAATAAGGATTATAGCATACTTCGCAAAAAAGCAAAACTCTCCCTCCAGCATGCCAGAAGCTCAGTTCAACTTTTCATCAAGACCTGCAAGAACAGTAAAGATGTTTTGATTTTCATTCTCAGGACATTCTAAAGTGAACCCTGAATTATTTACTTTAGTTTCCATAATAGTGTGTTTCCTTAGCATCAGCAGGAGACACTGTTTATGACTCTAAGATGGCAAATTTCATAGCCTATTCAATTTTAGCCTATTTCACAGCATGTCTATGGAAGGCAGAAATGCTTCAGAAAAGGCAGTGTTTAATTTCACAGTGATCATCCACTATGATTTCAACCATGCTTACAAGAAAAATTCCAGTCTATGCAAAATATTCCCTTGCATGACTTATATCATTCCAATTGATACAGACAAAATGGTATTTCATTCAACCCTCATCTCCTTTGTTGTCCCCCCACGTCACACTTAACCCCCACAGAAAAAATCCCAAATTTCTCCACACCCCCACTTGCCTGGGCAAATGAGTGGGAAAATTTACAAGTTTTTTAAAATGTTATGGCCATGAACCCATTCATTTAAGAAAATAACTGTGAAATTTCTTTATGTTCATTTTAAAAACAAAAGTCTAATAAAAACTTGTGAATTTTGTCTGTGAGACAAACCACCACCTGGAGCTCACTGAGATAAAAAGAGAAAAAGCTTCCTTTCATCAAAGGTCATGCTGAGGGTCACTGTGAAGTGCTAGCAATAATCTGCTGCTTCAGAGTCTGCCTTAAAATCTTACACCCTTTGCAAAAGAAAAATAAAGTCATATATTATCTGCCTGGTGATACCAAAGATTAGAAGAAATATTTATGATAAGTCTTTTATGGAAGCATTAGAAGAATTTAGATGATTTCATAAATTTATTTGAGGAAACAATACCATCAAACTGCAAAATAGAAGTCAAATACAATTAAACAAATAATATTTTGATACGCTGTTATGTTGGGGGATACTACCCAAAGGCAAATTTTAAAGTTGTCCTTTTATTAATTGCCTAAGGACTTAAAAATATTAATGATACTTACGACATACAACTTTTACATTATGCAAATCTCAGACCTCAGCCTTAATCTCCTACTTAACAGTGAGAATTTTTCTTGCCTGAGGTCCCTACTACTCAAACTTCAAGAGATTAAGAATAGCTCTCCAAACCTTTTCTTTGATGTAAAACAACCTAAGCCTTTATCAAATGGAAAAATGGCAGAAAGGAACTTAAAAATAACTATGTTCCTCTGCTAAAAAATGCCCTGATTTGAGGTATCAACCATTTTCTGTATGGCTTTAGATTCACAAAATGTGACTGTGGAGCTCGCTGAATGCCAAGCCTGTCACGTGAGCAGAAATTCCTGTGTACATAAGCACATTTGTAAGGATAGCAGAATAAGTACCCTAATTCATAGAAAATTGAGAGGTTTTGTTTAAGCAAGTGATGCACCCATCTATTTCTGATTTGTCCAAGATCCTCATTAAACCAATGGTTAATGGGATAACACATCACACCAGCACCTTCTTCATACTTTGGCAGGCTACCCTAAAACTGGAAGATGCTACCTGCAGCTAAATCTAAAAGAATTGCTCAGAATTGAAGGTTGAACCAGGTTATTGTCTAAGAAATATAAGTTCCTTTGAAGCTGAAGAAGGCAAACCAAAAGATATTCCATAAATTAAGTCCTAAGAAAATAGTATGACTTTTTTAATATGACCTTGCCAAAAGTGAACTTTTATCCACAAATTCTATTTTACAACATATGTTATGAATCAGAAAAATGTACACTGAAAAAATAAATAAATGTTGGTCATAACTGGTTTGAAACTGGATCAGAAATGCTGAGGAACTGACTAAAAACAGACATGAATAATTTATAGATTAATTAATTTTGGAAGGTGCCTGAATACTTTTTTTTTTTTTTTTTTTTTTTTTTTTTTTTTTGCAAACTATGTGTGTTGTGGAGTCAGAAGATGTAAAGAGTCAAGATGTGATGGAAAAATTATGTAATACAGGCCCAGTGGTTCTAGAAATTATCATCTCTTGTGGGATTTCAGACCACAGGAATAACACCTCAAGAAATTAAAACACCCAGTGAAGAAACAATTCTGACCTTATTGAGGGACAGAACAAGTTTAGCAGACAATTTCATTGAATTAAGTACAGCACTGCAAGAAAAGTAGCTTGAATTTCCCTATACATAAGCACTGTAGGTGTTTATTATAAGGTGGTTTGTAGTCAAGGAAAAGCAGCTGACACCCACGGTTCTGACTGGTGCTTGGCTGGTCTCAAAATCAGAGCTATAGGTCCCTCTATGTTTAGGCTCTCCTTGGAGACTGAATTCTCAAGGGTTTATAATCCCTTTTCCCATCAGATGAGTATCTTCAAGGTTCTATCCTCTAAACAGTCCAGAGACAATGTATTTCAGTTGTAAGACTGGAATGGTCCAAACTAAATCATTTGCTCCTCTAAAGAACTCTCCTTATCTTACCAATTCACTTTACAGAATGGTTTCAGAGGCAATTCCACAGCTACAACTGTGCAGGAGGTTAATGAGAACAGGACTTCTTAGACACATCATACAGACTGTGTTTATGCCACACTCAAGATGTCAGTCTCAGGTATCTGCTTTCCTTAGACCGTGTTGAGACACATGAGTTAAGTCAGATAGATGAGTAAGAATGCTCCAGCTTGGAGGGGAACTAGGTATGCTCCAGCAGGAAAGCTCCAAGAGACTAGACTATAAAGTGTGTCAGGGACAGGAAAAATTGAGAGGAAAAAAAGAACACAGAAGAGACACTTAAAGGAAGGAAGCTGAAAAGGTAAGCTTTAGAGGTAATGGAGAAAAGCCCCATGTTTTATCACTCAGAGTTGGCTGACACTAAATTGAGCCCATCCATAAGGGCACAGTGCAGATAGAGCAAAGATGTATATAAATTGCTTTTATTTCTATTACTTTCTATGTAATCACTTTTGAGTTTTCCTAATTTAAAAAGTTAAAAGCTCATGAAAACCTGTAGTGAAGAGAAATTGTTGAGTAAGGGCTTCTGAGTGAGCTTAAAGACCTTACCTTTCAGATACTTCACTGTAGAAATAGATCTAGGTAAATCCTAGAACCACCTTTTCAACCAAGCTGGGTGTCACCATGTATTTCAGGAATAAGCACAGTAACATTTGCAAAGCAATGCTTATGATTTTCTGGTGGACTCAGAGTATTAGGAATAATTCTCATTTTTACAGATTCCAGTATGAGAATAGACCTTAAACCTTCAGTGAAGCAGTGCTAGAATTCTCTAGAGCACATTTACTGTGATTCAGTGCAGTAAATATAACTACAATTAAACTAACTTGACATAAGAAAAAATAATTTTTGTATAAGATCTTTGATTTTGTTAATATTAAAAGAACTGCATATTCCATTGTGAGTTCCCAATTCATAATTAAGTAGTGATTTTTATTGAGTTTACTTTTACAAATATTTTCTTTTAAACAAAATCCCAAGAGGGCCTAGGTTTCATACGCATTTTGTTCAATTTTTTTCCATTGCCATGAAAGGCAACTAACTACTTGGCTCTGATAACTGTCCAAAGAATGTCATCCAAGTTTTGAATTATATTTACAGTTTATTTATGATAATTGGGAAACCATTTAGCCTTACATATTGTACCAATAAACATGGAAAAAATGCCATGCAGGTAGACTTCATTGAAGAATGAGTGAAAGACTTCTTGAAATGAAGTATTCTGCAAAATCTGACTATTTTGCAAAATCTTCTTTAAAAAATTATTGCCATGGCTGCCTATTTTTCCACATTTATTTCCTATATGTCATGAAGGTTATTTTTTCATTTTGAAATATTTCTTTTTTCCTATGACAGATCTGTATTCAACAGACAGATTAAATGACTATGCATGTGTTTGACTTATAAATATTTTAAACATTTCTTCACTGAAATTAATATATATACATTCTCTACAAAGAAGGAAAAGAATCAGTCAGGTCACAATAAAACCCTTATTGCCTGATGTTCAAATAACAAGGGAACAAAAAATTTGCACTGCCACAGTTTATGCTTTTACAGTTTATACGAGGAGAAAAATATTCACATCACCAAAATATACTTACATTCAATCTTGCTGAAAATCTTTTTTAAAAAATGATAGGTATAAAAACTAAAGACAACAAAAAGAATCACAAGGGTTTCCCCGATAGATTTAGACTTATGATTTTCATAATCCTAAGAGAATTTAAACTGCAGATTTGCTGCTAAGTTTGCAGTAGACAAAAAAAGATGGTGAGAATATTTCCAGTGGAGAACCAACACGTTTTATGAGAATCAAAGATGACAAGCTCACAAGTTGCAAAGAAGCATAACTTGTACTGTGAATATTATTCATCAGGTTGAAGCCTTTTTCAAAATATGCCGGGGGATAGTACAAGGTTGGCAGCTCCTCTCTGGGAAATTTTATTTTGTCAAGAATTTCACAGATGTGATTATGTTGTGTAATTTCAATATATTTTACCAGAGTCCTTCAGGCATGGTTAACACTCTTCTGAAAAATATATCAACAAAATTAGTGAAGTACTTCAACATACTCAGTGTCACTTACATTAGGCTGGCTGAATAATTGCAGGAGAATTAAAACTTCCTACTGAGTTATTTGGCACTATTTGGTTGTTTGTTACTTGGTGCTACCTGATTATTAAATGTAAGTCTTCACTGTAACAGATGACCATATAATATGTATTTATCCAGATGGGTACATAAGAAAAAGCATTCTTTCCTCATCAAAGTTGACAAGAGAGAACTCTACTGCAATGTGTTATTCCACAAACAAATTTAAAACACAAATACTAAAATTTATATATTAAAAAAATGGAGTGCCAGGAAAGAATGGAAAATATATTTGTTCTATGTTTGCACTGGAAGGTAATTGATCAGGCACAGTATGTTCAGTAATTCAAATAAAAGAAGTTAACTATGCTACAAACAAACACCAGAAAATCTCTTCAGTTTATTCTAAGTTAACATGAAGGAAAAACCATCTCAGCCATCTCTTTAAGGCCTGCATGGGGCTGGTGTGGCAAGGTTTGACAGTGGGGGCGGGGGGAACTATAGAAGTGGTTTCTGTGTGAAGCTGCCAGAATCTTTTGGCAACTTCCCCTATGTCTGACAGACCCAATGGCAGCTGGCTCCAGGATGGACAAGGCCAAAATCATCAGTAACAGTCTTTGGGATAATGATTTAAGAAAGGAATGAGAATATGTGTGAGAAACATCCCTGCAGACAGTCAGATCAGTAAAGAAGGAATGGGAGAAGGTGCTCTAGGGGCCAGAGCAGATCGCCCTGCAGCCTGTGGTGCAGACCATGGTGAGGGAGCCACATCTTTAAAATCCATGAAGGTCCATGGTGGTGCAGAGATCCACCTGCAGCCAGCCCATGGAAGAGCCCCATATCAGAGCAGGTGAATGCCCAAAGGAGGCTGTGACACTGTGGAAAGCCAGTGTTTGGCAGGACTTGCAGATCTGTGGAGACAGAAGCCCATGCAGAAGCAGGTTTGCTGGCAGGATTTGTGATTCCATGGGGGAGCCATGTTGGAGCTGGCTCTTTCTAGAGCATTACACCCCATGGGAGAGACCTCTGGAGCAGTTCCTGAAGAACTGCAGCTCATGGGAAGGATTCATGATGTTTGGAGGACTGCCTCCCAGGAGATGGACCACAGGCATGAGCCTGGAAAGACTGTGAGGAATACAGTGGCGATGGTGAGACAAGTTATTAGCTTGTCCAGAGAAGCTGTCACCAGTGGAAGTACACAAGACCAGGTTGGATGGGGTTCTGAGCAACCTGATCTAGTGAGAGATATCCCTGCCCATGGCAAGGGGTTGGGCTAAGTGATCTTTGAAGGTCCCTTCCAAACCAAACCATTCTGAGATTCTTTGCTTCCGAGCCCTTCTCCTGAGGAGAAAGGAGCAACAGAGACAAGGTATGATGAACTGATTGCAGCTTCTCTGTCCCCTTACACCACTGCAGGGAGAAAGTAATAGGTATTAGGAGAAAAGTTAAACACAGGAAGAAGGGAGGGCTAGAGTCAAAGTGGTTTTAAGATTTCTCATTATCCTACTCTGCTTTAATTCATAATAAATATTTTCCCAAATTGAGTCTGTTTTGCCTGTGATGGTTATTGGTGAGTGATCTCTCCCTGTCTTTATGTCAACCCATGAGCCTTTTGTTGTATTTTCTATTCCCTGCCCAGCTGAGGAGGGAAGTGACAGAACAGCTTTTGTGGGTCAGCCTGTCACAAATACCTAACAAGACACACCAAACAAGAACTTTTCCTGAGAGATTTTAGAGAGCAACTGAAGTTATCTTCACCAGTATCCCATCTCTGTCTGTGGCCAACAGAAAATAAAAAAATGTTCAGAATCTGTAGCATGTATAAAAATAAAATGCATTTTTTCCTATTATCTGCAGTACACCAGCAAGAACATTGAACCATGAGATTATTTAAATGAAATACAAATATGTTACAAAGGCACAATGATTGATATTTTCTTACGTTATGTCTAAGGAATATTTATAAATTCATCAGTTGCAGCTGCACAACTAATGCTCATATGTCTAATTTCAGGACTGCACCTATCTTGTCATATAGACATTTTGATTCATTCTTTTTGTTCCATCATGAGATAATTTTCCTTCTTTTCCTCCACAACTCTTCAAAAAACAATTTCCACAACCTCATTACGTTTTTAAAAATGTTTCTATAATTACACAAGAAATAATATTGCGTGTCTCTTTTCTTGATTTTCATTACTTGAGTGATCACAGGAAGAAAAAAATTTGATCACAGACAAATTCTTGCTACTGTATGGAAGGCAAAATTTACAATTATAATTCTATTAGGTTTTACATTTGCAATAATTATACATTTCTTAAAGTGTAAAAATCAGCTCAGAGCAACCTGAATTACAATAATACATAAAAACAAAGGATTTCTACATAAATTTCTTCAAGACAAAATGCTGTGCTCTCAAATCAGGTCTTTTTAAATATTACATCCTAGGCCCTGTCTCTTGGAGCATTCATTAGATTCCAAAAGCTCAATATAGGTGAAACCACTATCTCATCAAAGTCAAAAGATATTTTGACATTCGCTTCAATATGACCTCAACCCATCATATGATCAAAAGATACAAACATGCAGAGAAAAAAAAAAAAAAAAAAAAAAAAAAAAAAAAAAAAAAAAAAGCAGAAACATACATAAAACCAGTGTTCTTTCTGAATTTTCTTTTAAAAGTAGTTTATGGACTTTCCTTTTATAAACAACTTTACAATTATACTGGTTTCTCATTGCAGTAGGAATAGTTGGATGAAAGATAATGCATCGCCAAATCCCAAACATTCAGTTGAGGTTTAGAGATGTGTGGGTGTGCTTCAATGTATTCTTTTTCTTGACCCATGTATGTATTTAAATTCCTGAACAGCTCAAGTCCTCTGATGTTTCAGTGGTGTGTTTATATAATGCAGGACAGTTTATCCAAATAGCCATTCCTGTTCTAAAAGTTAAAACCACCCATCTGGCACATAACTTGATGCCAACTGTTAAGCACTGAACTGACAGAGATCATGAAAAAATGCTAATTCTCTTCATGTTTTGCATGAGAACAGTAGAATGAATGTGGAGGCTATTATATGAAAATGATTGAGGCATGCCTCATTAACAGCATCTCCTACTCTTACCTCCGGTCAATGATTCAAATAATGTCAAGCCAACATTTTCAGTAAATGTGTAAGGAATTTGGCAGGTAGTTCAGCTTTCCAGCTCATTTTACAGGTATTTCCACAAAACCCAAGTAAAATAATCATCTCCTTCCAAGACTGTTCTCTAAAATGATATCAGACTGGTGTTAAAAAGGTGAAACTACTGAAACTTATTTCTGCTTTAATAGTGGTAAGCTAGACTAAGTGCAATATTGATTTGAATCTCCCGAATTGCACCTTATGATATTGATGAAGAGACATTTCAGAGGCCTTTCTGATAGTTTCATGGATTAAATCTATAAATATGTCTATGGAAATCAGTGCCCTGGTGGCACCATTGGCCCTGACTGCCCTTTCCCCATGCCACTGTGTTCCCCCATGGCCTAGGATGCCACATCAGCTCCTGCTCCAATGATTCTGTAGCCAGGCTGGTCTCCAGCTCCCCACAGACCTGCCTGGACTTTTCCCAGGGAGGTTCCCAATGCCTGGCACTGGGGCTGCCCATGCCTGGACAGGGTGGGGACTGGACCTGGCCCCTGACGTTCCCAGCCCCCAGGAAACCCTGACACTTGAATAGCATATTCTTTAATCAGTTATTTATTTTACCTGATGGATTAAGATAATTAAGTATCAGATTCAAACCATTAACTTATTATTATAAACTGCCCTTATTAACCATACATTCAATGAAGTACTTTCTCTGGTAAGCCTTGCAAAAGGATGGGTTAGTGGTGATAAAGTGCTTGAGACGGCCAGGTTAAAATAACCCTTCAAGAAGGTACAATAAGACTAAATATTTAATAACCTTTGGTAACAGGTTATCCTGTAGGCTTAGAGTTCCTGTTAGAAAAAAAAACAGAGGTCTATAACCAAAAGACATGAAGCATCCTGGTAGGCCCTGAGGAGGATGGTTACAGTTGCAGAATATTTGTTGGTGCTCTTTCTCCCTCTTCTTGTCCACTAAAAATTCAATATTTGGTGTAAGTTATGAGCCAATTTTTTTTTTTCAGTCTTAATGCAACAAAAAAAATTCATAGATCATTTTCAAAAACACAATAATTCATGTCAAAAGCAATGGCAATTTTTCCAGATGCAAACCAACAAATAGGCTGCCTGCTGTGTTTCTATCCTACAAGCATGCTGGGGTAGTCCTTAATGCACACGCTAAAACGTAGTGTCAAAATTTCGTATTCTGGTCCTAGTTTTTCTTTCAACAAAACAAAACAAAACAAAAAACGCAACAAAACCCCTCAGCTGGCCAAAGAGACATCCATCCTAGCAATCCTATTTTCAATAGTGGTTACAAACAGCAGATGGGAGAAATACAATAGGGCAAGCATATATGACATTTTCCTTTCATTCTTCAAATCTCCGTTTTGGTTTTGGTTTGTTTTTGGTTTTTTTTTTTCCAGCTCAGTGATTTCCAAAGCTGGATAAGGATTGTGTGAATATCTACTGGTAAGACAACATTCTGTCTGGATCACAGCACTACTTTTCAGCTTTGGTGCTGCAAAAGATAGTCATTACAACTGATAATAAAACTGAAAATAAAGCTCAAAGAAAGGGGTTAGCTGTTTTTAAAGGGTATTCCAGCTCATTAAAATTTGAAAATAATTTTTAAAAAGCCTCTCAGAATAAGCATAATGATTTCATAGAGTACTGAGGAATACCATTGCAGACAATGAGACTAAAAAAATCAACCCCTGATGTATGAAGAATTGGGTGAGATACAGCAGTCCTTGTATAGGAACCCCCCCAAAAATACTGCTACAAACCTCATTGCTCAGGTCTTCTCAGGGCAGTCAAAGCTCAGCTCTATGGAGACTATTCACATGCACTTTTTTCAAAGGTTCACATCTCTTTCTAACACCCCAATTTCTGCTTCAGTTTCAATAACTACAGTTTGTGGCTCTGCTATCATACAACTATGGGTGAGAAAACAGCATCATTTTCAAAAATAATAACTTTCTTCCAGATCAAAATCTATGTTTCTCTCTCTACTCAATTTCAGGATGGCACAAGGTCAATATTCCAAAGCAAAAGATTCCATTAAGTTTCTATACTTTTTCTTGAAGTAATTCAAGAGATGACATAGTATTAAATATGTATTTTCAAAATTCCCAAGTGGAGACCAGAAATATTACTAAAACTGTCTGGAGCAAGGCTCTGTGTCTCTGCACATGTCAGTCGCTGAAAATTCCAATTTATACTCAGAGTTTATGAAAGCCATTGAAATTCCACAATGCCACTGACTCCTGTCAGCACAAATTGAGTCTCAACATCATTCCACAATTTATGTGACTAAATGAATAACTTTTATTTTTCTTAATCAAATAGAGATAACAGCATAAAAATTGGAGTTTTTAAGTTGTGAAATATTTACTGAAAAAATGAAAGTTTTTTTAAAAATCACAAAACACTATACAAATTTTTCTAAGTGTTAATTTTTGATTGTATACTATGTGCAAACCTCTCTTCATCATGGATTGTCTAGAGAAATAACTTATATAATGTATTTCAATGCATGGAATTTTTCTTATACAGAAATTAAATATGAGTAAGATATATCTATTTTTTTTTTCATAACTGAAGCTGGGAAAAGCTGCTACGATAATATTCATATTCCAATGCAGTCTTAAACAAATAAATTGCTTCTCTGCCTCCATAATATCTCTCTCATTGTCAGTGGCAGCTGGATGATCAGCGGGTTTTCATCTATTATCATTACTTACTGGGCTTGATGATGATTACTGTGCCAGTTGAGTCTGGGATCAAGTAATTAGTACTTGTAACTGAGAATGTGAGCCTTATCACAGCCTCTGCCACTCTCATGGTAAATGTAAAGATTAAAACATGTTCTGTATGACTGTATTTAGTGTGAACTTTATATTCTAATGGAGAACCACAACATGATCGCTGAAATATTAGTGAGATAATCCTAAAAATGACCAGTATTTAAAATGAGCCTTCTGAGTAGAATGAATACATTCATAAACTGCAAAAAAACATCTTATGCTGAATGGTCCAAAACCTGCATAGAAGAAAGGTTTGTCTGGGATTGTCTCTTTCCTATGAGATTTAAAAACATTAGTCCTTCACACTGACATAACACTATGGTCTCCACAACATCAGCACCATCCTCACCTTTACAGTCACCTGCAAATTCTCCTGACACTTGGAGTATTTGCCATGACCCCACCAGTGCTGCTTTGGCCCTGTTCCACTGGGGGGGTGCCCTCCATGTCCTGCTGTGTGTCTGCCTTGGAAATGCCCACAGAGAGAAAGCCCAGAGGGAGAACCACACTAAATGTATCACACAGGGTTTGCCAACTGCCCTCACTCCCTCACTCTCATACTATTTCTAGGATTGCTCATGAATGCCCACGAATGATGTCAGAAGGATCCCAAATTTCAACTGCCCCATGCTACTCTAATAAAGTTATTATTCACACCATGAGAACACAGTGCTACAAAACATGAGAAAAATACTATAGCAACTTTGAAATAAATTCAAGCTATAGTTAAAAAATCCTGTATACAAGAGATGTATAAGGTGATGGTAGTGAAAATCTCCAAATACTAAGGGATGAGAAAGGAAGTACATTTCTTCTGGGAAAATAACATAATATGTAATGAAGAAATACAAAAAGAAATATAAGTGTAAATACCTTAAAACAAAAGCTGTTAAAAAAAGGACAACTTTAGTCATTCCTAGGAGAAGAAACTTTTTTTAAAACGGAAAAAAAAAAAAAAAGTTTCTGTAAAATTTACAATGAATAAACTTTTCCAGTATAGATAAAATTTGAGAAATTTTATTCCATGTTATTAAGATCAAAGCAAGTTTATATTATACTATATTACTGTTTTTAGAATACTTTCATCAAACTTGAAGTACTCTGTCAGTAAGCAGAGATTTCTTTAAATAAGTACAGTAAATTTCAGTTAACTTTAAAATATCAATAATTTCAACTTTGATTCTGGGCACAGGCTTAAGGAACATTTTAATAACTAGCATAAAACAATTACTGTTTGGTTTATACAGCATAATCCATTACTAAGCAATATTTATCACATCTACATTGAACAACTTTATTTCCTACACAGAGAAATTACTGAACTGTGGCTACTCCAATTTTACAAACTGGAACACAGCCAGTGTGCCACATTTCTGAGGGTTACATTGTAGAAAAGGGATAATCACTGAATAGTAAAGCTTCTAGTAAAAAAAAAAAAATCTATTAAAAATACTTAATCCACTGGACTATGAAATTTTGATGTGGTTGTTAAAACATGTATGCCAACATTTACGGCTCCAAATTTTCAGGAAAGAGGAGGGAAGGAAAAATAAGAAAATAATTTTTAAAAAAATTAAATATTTTTGTTTGGAAACGACAATATTTTCTTTGAGTCAGATATGACTAAGAACTTTTTCTTGTGACAGAACCATCTTATTAAAATATCTACAAATAAAATAGGTAAAATTTTGCCTTGCATTAAAAAATGACTACAAGATAAAACTTTCCTCTTATTACCAAATTACAAAAATGAGGATCTGGATAATGATAGGAAGCTGGACCCTGAAGCTTAAGTTCATTCCTGCAGTTGATAAAGGACAAAAAATAAAAAAAAATTGAATCTTGGAATGGACAATGGTTTATCCAAGAGGCAATACATCAGGGAAATAATAATAATAATTTTCGTGTTCATCATAATACAACTACTAATCTACCTTTTTTTTAAGATGGTAGTTGAGTTTATACACCATTAGATAACATAAAACCACTGTGCAAATGAAAGATTGCTCCTCAAAAAACTTAAAAAGAGATGGAAGAGGACTGAGCCTGGCTCTCTCCAAACAAGCCGTTAGCTGCTATTAGGGCTGAAAAATATGGAAGACTGATTCTGGCACCACATCAAATGTTACAGGGATATAATTCTGTCTCTCAAATACAAGTGCTTTTTTTCATGAAGACACTTGAATGCCATCAGATCTGAAATAGAATCAGATTTTCAAACCCCCAAATGTTTTGCAAAATGGCATTCCTCTTTTTTTGGCTATTAGTACTGATTGCATGACTTCCAGTGACATTTTTGACAGCATTGACTGTTCTGAGAAACACTTCTATTGTGTAAAATGAGCATTCCCAAGGGAAAATTACTTCACCAGATATAATTAATTTGTTTTAACATATTCTCACACATTTTGCTTTTTACAAGAAAGCACAAGATAGTCGATTCTGTTGTTAGAAGAAGCAGCAATTTCATTTAGAAAACAAAGAAGGATGCATTTAAATTTCTGCACAATCCCTTCTAAACTAAGCATATTTGCCTTGACAAAACTGCCTTATAAAGAAAGGCACATTGTAATTTAACTGCCTTGGATCCAATGAAGCTAATGACAGTGCCATCTATTACGTTGTTGCCAATCTATCCTAATCTGTTTCTAAATAGTGATGAATTTATTAATCTCATCTAAATAGTTCTCACTTCCAAGATAAGACCATGTCTAAGTGTCAAATACGAATGAAGCCAAATTTCCATACTTAAACCAAAGCTGCTGAAGTATCACACAACAGCATACATGCAGGTACAGATTTAATACAGAATCTCATTTGCCACAGTTTTCTCAGAAATAATCCTTAGTATTGGAGAGCTGCAAAAGTTGGATCATTCCTGAGTACATTTTTAAAAATTCCTTTGCACAGCAGTATTACCAAATCTTTTGAATTTAAACACATTTGTATAGCTACATTCAGGTCATGTCAGTTTTAATCACCACAGTTTCTAGTTACTATTAAAATCTCTACTATATCTGTCTTTTGCTATTATTAGTCTTTCAAGATAAAAGCAATTTGCACTTCATTATTCTTAGACTCCTTAGGGCATACTTGGCAAATGTAGCATTCTGAATAAATGTTTTATATACAACACATAAAAATTGGACAAAAATATCTGATTTCATAACATGTTGAATGCAGGATACAAGTGTTTGACATCAGGGTGTTTTATTTCCAGGTTATGAGTTCAAATTCAGCATGAAGCTGAAAAAAACAAAGGTATCACCAGGTACTAAACCATCTATGACTTTTATTAAATGAAAGTCACAGATTTTGGAGTCAGTTTTGACTATTATGATTTTTAGGTCTGGGTCCAGATTCAGTTTTTGTCACAAAGCTTTACAGAGTAATTTCTTCATAAAACCTGTGAATTGTATGAGGTAAAGCATTTCTTTTTGAAATGCATCCTTCTTGGTTTACACTTCATGTGATGAAGAATCTACTCTACTGTAATATTCACTTCACTATCAAGAATGTATTAGTGCCCACTAAGGTAACAGAATGTTACAAAACATATTAAAAAAAAAAAGAAGACCAAAGCCTTCAGTGTAGATGACAATGCAAAGGAATGTCCTTTTCCAACACCAATGGAAGAGTGCTCAAAGAAAAGAAAAACCCCAAAAAACAAATAAGTACTATTTTTGAGTAAAACATAAAGTGAAAAATACGTAAGAAAAGGTGTCTGCAACCAAGTAAATTGCACTAAACCAGATTCATGGGCTTTGTACATTTTGTTCAGACCTACCCCTTCTCATCAGATCTTGTTAAAAAGAATATATTTATTTTGCTTCGTTGTTGTTTGGTTTTGGCTGCTTTTTCTTATTACATTGCACAGCATTGCATTTTTTATTAAAAAAATACATTTCAAGTTGTATAGCTGAATCCCAGCCTATTTATCAACAATGTAGAATGCTTTCTTTTAACTGCAAAATAGAGCACAAACTGTTTGAAGTGTTTTACTTTAATGCTTTATAAATAGTGGCTAATACTCCAGCTATATAAAATGAGTTATTGATATTCCTGTGCATTCCTATTTGGAGTGCAGAAAGCTTCCATTTTTTTCATGTGTATATAATTAGGCTCTAAATTTCAGTTATTTTCTCTACAAAGAAGGTAGAAAGTAGAGATACAAACAAGCTTTTTCCATATCCATGTCATTTAATTATCACCAGTTCACAGTCTAAAATACAAAGCCTTTCTCAGTCACGTAATGAGTGAGTTTCTTGTGTTATGGAATATAGGAACATGATGGAAGAACACTAAATTTTGCATTATGTAAAACTATTAGTGGAAAACAAAGTATGAGAACCTTCAAGACTAGGTAAGACTAGTGAGTGGAATATTTAAAATATCTTTCAGGATAAAAAAATTTAAAAATGTTTTTACTCAGTAGATTTGAAGTACACCTATCCACAAGACTTGTTTGTCTTAGTGAATAAAGTTTTAAAGTCTTCCCCTAAGTTTTCAAAGTTTTGGAAGTGCTTAATTCCAGCAGAATTCCAGGCAAAAGGGAATAAAAAAGATTCCACACTCCTTTGTACCTTATGGTTCTGGTTGATCACTTGATAATAGATTAACACTATAAAAACCAATAAGTAGCAAAGGGGTTGTATAAATGACATTGAATGTAGACTTTGAAAGTGGTGTCTTTCATCTCCAAGTCATTCTGAACACTAATAAATAGAAAACAAAATCTTGGTTTAGAGCTCCAGCCTCAGGCTGTGCCTTTAGAAACAGCAATTAGAATCTCCCTGTTGAAAAATTTCAAATACAATTTATAAGGAAAACAGAGAAAATGCAGAAGCACAGTTCAAAGCTTAAATTTTTTTCTTTTTCAGAAAACATACTTTAACATATTTATTACTTTGGGAAGGAATTAATCTATTTGTTTTAAAAGTTTGAAGCATGATTTCCTACTTTACTTCATGATTTCCTTTTTTTCTATTGTCCCAGGGAATCAAAAGAAATCTACGTGGGTTTTATTTTTTGCAATGCATTTTAGACTTAACTGTATTGCAAACAAATGGTACCAGTTATGCTTTCTATCCAGATGGTCTTTTTTCTTGTTATTTATTCCTATTATGAAGCCTCACAGGTAATAGACCAACATCCCTACTCACCCAGCCCTTACTCTTACTATACAGTGCTAGTGCAGCTGAATGAAAATATTTCAAAAAGCCATATTTTTGGCATGCCAAGTGATTCTTAAAACAAAAAGTTCTCAGATTTGTCATTTATCCCAAAATTTGTATTAAAAAAAAAAAAATTTAAAAAGGTCTCACCTGATAAGGTACTAGAACTCATGTATCAAAATCAATTCTCATGCATTTGGAAATAAATAAAATTCCTCTTTGCTGAAAATAGACATGCTAGTCTTCAGCTGAAAGAATTTTTCAGGAAGTCATGTGTGTCTGTAAAGTGGTGCTTATAATAAAAGTGCCTCTCAGCTACAGTGGTATTGTGTACTTAAGCACATCTTCCACTTTGTTTGATTTGTAGCCAATAGTCTGATATAAAACCAATCATCCTTCTATGTTTTTCTTCTACTGAACTGTTTGTTTGTTTTGCTGACTGTAGAGTAGTACACATGACAGTGCTGATAAGGAATCCAAATTTATGCCAGCCTGTGCCTGTGCCTACATCCTGTTTAGTTCTGTGGAAGCTGACACAGCTGCAAGAAAGATACTACATAGTTCATTATGTCTTAAAGAGCTTGTCTGACTAGATCGGTTCATCCTGGCTGTGCCTCTGAAAAACACCTTTAGGATAAGGACTTCACAGTCAAGTCCTTGTGAATGTTCTCATTTCAGGAACCTTAATGAAGCATCACAATTACAGCAGTTTGGATGTTTCTGTTCTATCATTTCATTTTCCGTACTTGATGACTGGCTACTTGAACAACCACGGTGCATTTAAAATTCATGAATGGATGTTAACATAATACTAGCAATGAAGGGTTTTTTGCATGACATTGAGGACAGACGACAGGAGATGAAAAAGGCTTTGCAGGTACAAGATGTGTTATTAAATCTTGAAGCACATTTTTTGGTGATTTTTCCTTGCTTCACAATTACTCTCAAAGTTTAAACACACACATGGTTTTCCATTCCCACCTTTCTTTGCCCACTGATATCAGAAACTGAACAAGCCTGACACTTTAACACTAATGGAAGGAATACATCATTGTATTCTAACTATAGTCTAATTATAATTTGCTTATGTTGAACTTCAGTTACCTGTTGACTTTTCTTTGGTATTGTTGTTTCTGCTTGCCTTCATTACCAATTCTTTTAACTTTGAATCCCAAAGGCTTGATCAGCAATGTGCACTTTAATGGGGAAAATCACTAACTTTTTGCCTTGCAAGATTTAGAAACAGCAGTTATAGAAAGTTCTTGTTACAGCTTTTTCTCTGAACCCAAGTCTTTGAAACAAAACTAACTTCAACAATATTGTTTTGTGACCTCTCCAGCAAACCATTTCTTATAAAATTCACAGTAAGGGTGACATTTTTTGCTTTGCATCCACAGAGGGACACAAATTTGTTTTCAAAAACTCCAAATCTCTAGAGATTTTAAACTAATTTCAGGCTGCCTGACTGCCAGAGTCTGTGTGCTGCCTGATCTGTCTCATCTGCTACCAAATCCATTGTTCAACTACACTTACACTTCTCAGCAGTGTTCTTCATTACAACACATTGCAGAGGATGATAAATATTATTCTTCACATTACCACTATGAGATATATCCATCCTTAGATTCTTTACAATCACACAGTACCTGCAGATAGACCTATAATCCACCAATGCTATATTTTTATACCATCATTTTATCCGATGGAGAACATTTTCTTCCAATTATGAAATTTTTAGCACTTCCTAATGTGTTGGTTTTTGCTCTCTCCATGCTTTTTATTTGAATGTCCTGATATTTTACATTTTCTTGAGTTTGTTTTCAGTCGTAGTTTGAAAGTCAAGTTTAAAAAACATCACATCATGTAATATCTTTCTTGAACAGGAACTTGATCTCAGGGAGGAGAAATGGATGGACTCTCCAAGAAGATGCAGAAGGTGCATTGCCTGCAATAGCTAAATCCAGTTGGACCCAAAGTGATACTGTAAGGATAGGGATTCTAAAAATGTATGCTCACTTTTTAGATTTTCATATGACCTAAATGGATCTAAATTTCAAATAAAATTCTATTACACAGAAAAGTTAATATGAGAATTCTCTCAGTGAAGGATCTCTGGTCAGTGAACACAGTTAAGGTAAAGAACACCACTTGGCCTTAAGAACAACCTGTAAGAGATACCAAGCCACCAGAGATGGAGAGTCTCAAAGAACTAAATGGACAAAGGTAATGTCCTGCATACACCACACAGTTTCCAGACTCAAAAAAGCCCTGCAGACTATGTAGCTTCCAAATAATCCCTGATGCTTTTGAGTTTGACATTGCTCTAGAGAAGGAAAACAGTAAGTAAAATGCGCAAAAGACTAATCTCTGCCTTTCAGGCTGGCAACACAGCAGTTTTTATTCACTTGCCAGAATTACTCAAAATGGAACAGTAGCATCTAAAGTGCCTGTTGGGAACAGATCCCACATATGCTGTTGACTCAAGCCACTCCTGAGAACTGCCTGGGAAATTACTTGGTTGGAGCCCATCAAAGCTACAACAGAGAGTGTTCTGGTAATAAAGATGCATGGATGGCTGCTTAGTAGTGCTTGAGTTTTGTAGTTCACAGCTCTGTCTCTGGTGCAGCCCTGCCTGGCTGTGCACCCAGCAGCCCTGGCTGCGTCACAACAGTACCTTTGTGTGGGTCTTCTGCAGCGCTGATCTCTTCTCAGCTGTAAGGCCGTGATCAGAAGGAGGGACCTTTTTCGCTTCTCGTGGGTTTTGGGAGCAGGTCTTTATTTTGGGGTACACAGGGGAGTTCCCTGGACCCAGGTTCGGAGTTTCCCCAGAGAGCGAGAAAAAGCCCCGACCCTGAGTCCTGGGGGGGTTTTTACCATTTCAGTTCCAAAGGGGTGGATACAAATCCAAAACCAATAGAGGCACACCATGTAGTACATACCGACCTCATTACATAAACAAGAACAAATCAAGTTAAATTGGGGTGGGGGAAATGAGATGTGTCCACCAACCATCGTCCATGCACTAGACCTTGGGGGATGATGTATGGATACAGATTACAAAGGATGGGAAGGGGATGATCTCAGGGCGAGGGGACCCATCTGGGCAAAACTCTGGGTTGTCTTAGAAACCCTTATCAACTTCTGATAAGGACAGGGGGCCTAGCTTACTCACTCTCTAACCAGCTAAGCTAAAATTACAGTTTACAATAAATGCTAACCTAACGCCTATAAAATAAATCCACACTTATAAAGTAAATTCACCATCTCCACACTTGAGCCCATGCCATGGCCCAGCTCCATTCTCTCAAAAACACACAAGGCAGGTGAGCAGTGCTGATGCAAACAGCAGTACCAGAACTGTCACTGCTTTTCTAACATACTGCCTGGTCCCCCTATGCTGTGATGCATGGGCTTGCACAAGACTGAAGGACTCAGCTGCAGTAACAAAGTCAGACTAAGGAGTCTTTAGAGAAGTATTTATTGGCATAAATTTCACCCTTTTTAGAGAAGCAGTAGCTCGGGACCCAGTTTTCACATATAAGACAAGTGTGACTTTTGATATGAGGATTCAAGTCATACAGATCTGGCATAGAAACTACAGCTATAAAGACACGAGAACTGATAAAACTGAGGTTGCCATGGGACATCTGAGATAGAATATTATCCAGAGGACTGCTGAAGTTGGTTTTGGAGCTGATCTCAGTCTATAATTTAAAAAAAGAAAAAAAAAAAAAAAACCAAAAACAAAACAAAACAAAAAAACCTACCCAAGAGAACAGACAGGGGAAAAGCTTTTATAATGCTATAATTTACCTTCAAGAGTTTACTGTTGAAACATTAACCACGGATGAGAAGTTTCCTTAGACTTGTAGCATATTATATAAATACATCAGCTAATTCTGCCTTAAGCACCTCACTGAACTGCATTTAAGAGTGAAGTTCTAGCGAGGTTTCTCCCATAGCAGAAGCTTCCAAGAATACATGCACAGGATCACAGCATTTACCTTGAAAGTGTGAGCACAGGAGGTGTCAGAGGCCTGAAAGATTATGGCATAAATTGCAAATGGAAAATTACAGTCTCTTAGAATTTCATGCCAATTGAAGAGACCAAGAAATCATATATCCAACACAGATGAACTATGCAATACACAACCTGAACACAAATTACCTAAAAAGGAAAATAATCAGGACAGTTTGCTAGGCTGGAGAAGTCTTCTTTTGTAAGCATTTAACATTCCCTATTGAACAGAGACAGAACTTAGGCAATTATATCAGGCTAGATGCACAGTTTTTATATGGCTACAATGTGGAAAAATGTACCATATTCTTTATATGGCCTAAATTTACTGTAACACCAGCTTCCCAAGTCAGAAATTACTTCCACCCAAAAAGACAAACAAAGCTGCATGAAGGAGAAAAAATTTGATAAAGGAATTCAAACTTAGAGAAAAATTCCTAAATAAATGCAGTAAAAACTATGATGAAGAACAAAATCCAATGATATTGAGGAGATATCTACTATTTAACACAGATACTATAAAAATATCAAGAACATCTGTGTATTGAAAAGAACATTACTACTCTGGGGATTTTTAGTCCTTCATTCTTTCAAGAGGAAAGGATAAAGGCACTTAGGATGACTGGGACCTAATATTCCCAGAGAATTATTAGGTCACAGACCAATTGCTTCAGATGTGTAACTGAGTGTACCATGACTCCAGGAACTGGCAAAACCCCACCTACTTTCAGTTTCTTCTCTAAGTGTTGCATGAAAGCTATTTTGGCCTCGGTTTCTCTTTCCCCAGAATCATGTCACTCATTATCTTAGAACCTTACATTACTGTTTGAGGTTAAGATCTAACATGGCAAGAGTAGTCAAAAACAGTAGTACCCTAAAACAATAGAAGAAAATATCTGTGGGAGCTGAGATTATTATTTGGGTGAATTCAGAGTTTCACTACAGATGGGTAGAGCTGCTGCTCTACATATTTTCCAGGCCTCCTAATTCATACTGCACATATTATTACCAGTGGCAAAATTGTAGCAGCAAAGCTTTCCCCATACAAGACTGTCACAGTATCTAAAACACAGCCACATCTTTTCATTTTTAAAGGTATTTTGACTCTGCTCATCTCAGTTGCATCATTTATAAATAGATCTGTTAAAATTTATGACCCTTCTAGCAATAAATAATGGAGGTAGTATGAAATTATTTCAGTCAGAAACTGAAGGGAAATTCAATACTGTAAACTCAGTCAACTGGAAACCTGAATTTCAAATCACATGGCAAAATTTATTACAATGAGATCTGCAGCAGTTCTACTATTCATTTTTACCACTTCTATGCAAGTACCCTCTTCAATCAATGCAAGGATTTGACTTTGCCATTTCCAGAAATAAAATGTTTTTTGCTCTTAGGAAAATTCCTTGCCATACTCAGTACCTTTATTCTAACTTCTACCACATTTGCCCTTTTGAAATTTCTAGAGTGTCTCTAATTTTATTGGCTTCCCTGTAAATAAGGTATTGCTTATATTTCTCCAGTGTTTATAACAAGATAGTGACAATTAAGGACTGTTACCAGGAAAGCTAGCACTGCTTTAACATGTGTTTGCCATGGAAAGAAAATAAAACATATCTGGGAAAACTGGGAAAATTTTTAGACATACTGAATGTACAGTCTACATCATTTAGGGACATGTTTCCCACACATAGGTCCTCATTTCTTGTCTATTTTCCTTATTTTTTCTCAAATAGTCACTCAGCTATAATAATATTCAGTGTAAACATAGTATAAACTACATTTAATCTAGTACTCAGTAACTGTTCAGCAATTATTGGAAATGTTTTAGGCAAAAGCTCACAGCTGTTAACCTAAACAGAAGTCACTCTTATCTTGTAAAGACTTGTGAGTAACAAATTACTAAAATAAAATACTAACTAAAAAATCTCTCTTGAGGGTTTCAGTCTTGAATTCTGTGTGCAACTATGAGCTAGTGCAGACTCAAAAGCAAACTCATAAGGATTTTGTGACATTTCTTTTGCCCATACTTCACATCTGATCTATTTTTAAAGCACTGACTTTTGAGCTTACATTTTTAGTAATGCCTTTGGGCTATTTGTTCCCACAGTGTTAGAAAATATATTTAAGAAAATTGTTATCCAGCCACAGGTACTATTCTATGGTCTAGGCATGCACACTGAATGAAACCAAGTCTGAAAGTGTGCCAGCATATTTTTCCAGTGCTTTTACTCATTCCTTATGTTGCATTATTTGCTTTACTAATTGATTTTTTTTTTTTAATCCCAGAGTAGTGATATAATATTGTTAAATATGTTTCCTGGGAAAGACAGAAATATGTTTTTCCAGGAACTATGTCATTTAGGAGCCTGACTTCTCAGCGTAATATCAAGCTAAATGATTAGGTACACTACTAATGCAGATTTTTCTTCGCATAAAAGCTAAGAGATTTCTTCTTCAAGCATGCATGGGTTCAATAAAAATGAGAAGCTATTTTCAATCTGCATTTGATGAAGAATTATGCTAATTTTGAAGAGGATACTTTAACCATAGGCTGGCATTACACGGTCCTGAGTTTATTCTTTCTTAATTAAATACAATAGCCAAAAAAATAACTTTAAGTCATTAGGTACATAAACTCTGCAATTTAGCATCTCCTTTTCCTCTTACTAAATAAATATATTTAGCTTACACATGTAATTCTTAGAAAGTCAGCATTTAGTTGAATGATGTTCTCACCAGTTTTTACTTTGAAAGTCAATGAAAGAAGACAGCAGGAAAAGTTGAATACTTTCAAAAATTTTCCCTCAATTCTGTACATACATCCCAGCATTTTGTGGTGGAGGAAAGAATAGAAATAAAAGCCTATTTTCAAATTTCTTGTTTTTTAAACCCTTACTGTATTAGTTGGAGGTAACTTAATCTTTCTGCATGTATGGAAAAATGCCAGGCCTGAAAAGCAGCAGGAAGCAAAAGAACTATCCAACAAAATGCTTGACCTACTGCACCAGGTCTCACAGGTGTGTTAGCAATCTTAACCAATGCACAGCATGAGAGCTTTGGGGTGCACGGAAGGTACTTTCCTGTACAAAAAGAGGTGAGAAATAGGTCAGTGAAAGTTGCATGAGAAATCTGACCTCATTAGATTTACGAGTTTTGTAAATATCACAGAATTAGCATGAAAAGAAGTACAGTCAAGAGCAAATCCTACCACAGAAAGGGTTTCTAAATCATGAGAAAGCCTGTCTCTCCAGCTGAGCCATTTAATAATCACTACAATCTCAATGCAAGACAGTTTCCTCTTACTTTTATGACTCTTACTGCAGAGCATAAAATGGCTCAGCAAGTGTTTCCCAACCAAAATGTAACTGCTTAACAAGTTCCTGAATGCAAAACAAAACTAAGAAATCTGAATCAAATTATAAAATCTGGATGCTTCAGCATCAACCATGAAGCACATATATTCAACACATGGTGAGACCAATCACTATGTAAGTAAGAACGAAAGGAGATTGTTAAGAATACAGCATGGACAACAAAGATTAATTGGTACTAGTTATATTGGTTTTATTTCTCAGAATGTCTCTCGTTTCCTCCCATTTTCCAGCACTATCTAAGAAAAAATGGAAAGCCGAGTATTGTGATCAACATAATGCCTTCTTCAGAATTCATGAAGCAAAAATTAAACCATTTATTAAAATTATCAGAGTTGTTATGAACAATTGTGATAGTGAAAGCCATCAAGAATCATTCTATGTTTCACTCCTTTTCCCTTGGCTTAGAATGAATATTTTGGAATCCTACTGCAGCAAATCAGATTTCTGTGTTGGACCTTCATCCTTGATTACATGAAAGCAGGTCACCCTTGTCTTTGATGTCATTACCCTAAAAGATTGTTGGTTTTATTAGATTCTATTCCTTTTTTTTTCTTATTAAAAAAGTTACATTTTATCAAACGACAGTAAATCTAATTCAGAAGACACTGAGCTGACATCAAAATGCTCTGATTATAAACTGCCTATTATAGAACTGAGAAAACATTAAGGATTAACAGTTATTTAGTTACATAGTCTGAAAGTAGTCTTAATCCTCTATTCAACACTGAATTTACTCTTTACAAATGAAGATGAGAAACTTGCTACTCAAAGAAGTTTTAAAACTCAATAGGATTTTCATGCTCAATTATAGAAAGAGTTTTGCTTTTGTATTTTATCTGGCTAAAAGATGGATCTTCAATGACTCAAGAATATTTGGGAGCCATGTTCTCAAGGTTATCATCTATACTAACAGTAAGTACATAAGCACTATCAAATGAGCAAAGAATAAAACTGGATTTACAGTGTTACATAACATGAAGGAAAGATAACCACAAGCAACAAATCTCAGAAATACAGAAGAAATTGTTCATTTAATGAGAATAAAAACAATCTTTTGTTAATATGAAAATATTTTTGGTTACTTTTCTGGTTGGATTGTGCTTTCAGCATAAAGCTAAATACTAACATTTCTAGACCACATTTTCTGTATGAAGACTGAAATACTATAAAATAACCTTTGTTACAATCATTGTGAATAATTTTACAGTGTCTCTTCTATCTAATATTTAGTTTGTATCATAGTACATCTTTTCTACTCCCCCACATTTTCATTACGTAGATTTTCTATGAAGTGATAAAACATTGAAATATTTTCTGTTCACAGCATGCATGAGTGTTCACCTCACAGAGCTCCACTTTTCAAATTCTTTTCAAAGTGATAAAAATGCAATAGATTAGAAAGTAAAAGGCTGAACAGAAAATAACACAAATATGGAAAAAGCCTCATATGTATATATTGAAGAGCTAATCTGTTTTAAATGCCAAAGGAATCACCATCACAGTAACTGTCAAAGATCAAGGTCTTAATTACTACTTATAAATAACTGCATATCAGATTAGCCTCTACCCTCCCCTAAATCAATGACAAAACTAATAACTTTCCTCAGTTCTCTGTGTTCATTGAAAACCTAAAAGTATATTTAAAAGTTTTTCCTACAGTTTATGATTAATTTTCTTTTATGTTCCTTTATTTTTGTGCAGACTTACAGAAAACGCAGTTTGACTAGCAATTTTAAAATACCTACTGTTTCTTCAGGTGTTTTGAAATGTAAAAATAAAAAATAAAAAATAAAAAA
>WEIU01010163.1:73849-92868 GCA_013389925.1 Aegithalos caudatus
GGATTACAAAATTTATGTGAAAATGAAAAATTCAAACACTTCAGAATCCCTTCTGTTATTAATTTAGATAGGTAAGTAATTGAATTTCATGCTGCCACAAATTTTCAAAAGGTCACAGATTGAAAAAACCAAACCAATGAATAACTGTAGAAGTTGTCAGGTTTGAAGCTGGAAATTTTGGCAGCCAAGATGGGTGCAGCTGTAGCTCTGGCTACCTAACACAAGTTTTGATAAATAGTTTAGACACTTGGGAGACCAAGGTTTTAAAGAGCAAATGGGTTTTTTTCTTTCCTATATGAAGTCTGGAAGGGGAACTCTGAATGGGAGCCAGCTCTTCTACTGTATTCTTCTGAAAAGCCTAACCATAATCTTGCCTAACCAACTCAGTTTAATTTAAATTATTATTGTTGATAGTTCAGCATGGTTGAATTTCTCAGCTGGAATTTGGGCTAGTTTTTACTAGGTTCCTCCAAGGAAAAAAATGAGCAAAGAGCCTGGAATAGATAAGAATCTTGTGAAAACACAAGGGCCAGAGAAAAGTTGCCAAAAGGCAAATGCAAGAACAAGTTTCAAGGTCTCCTAGATAACATTACTATTCTTATGCACATGCTTCTTCTCCCATTTCAAAAAGAATAATATTGACATTTCAAAGCTAACAGTTTGGATTCAAACTTCTTATGACTACATATAAATGAGGAATTTCCCATGCCACCATCTCAGAAATAATATTTCAAGCTGCCTGAATGATCAGAAGTTCAGCAATATACAACCACAGCTCCTGCTTACACTGTTCCCACAGTTTGGAAAGTTATCTTTGGAACAGTAGGAAATTTTGAAATAAATCCTTAAAGCCTATTGCACCCTGCCATGATGGGTGATCACTACTCAGATCTGCAGCTTTGCTGTCACAGACCGTGTGGACAGAGATATGCATATACCTTTTTAAAATAAAGAATAAAATCAATGCTGTTAGTGAATAAGGCTGAAAACAATTCTACAGACTGTCAAATACACAGAGTGGTCTGCCAAGCAAAACACAATGGAAAATAAAAAGAACAAGAATTATTGAATTAGTTACTGCATCCACAAACTCACATTTAGCAAAGGGCTCAAGTGGCCAAAACAACATTATTAATTAAAACAAAAAATTGGAAGGAAAGTCACTCATAGTAAGAATGTTTTTAGCATGTTGTGAGCTAAAAGAAGATAAAAGCATTCTTTCACTTTTGCATTTTGCATTAATTTCCCCCATTTTTTGACGATTCCTGTTAGAATGACTACCATAACCTTTTACAAAATGAGTCAGTGTTAAGAGAAAGTTTCCCAGAAGAAACTTACCATCAGCTGTACTTATTTATCAATAGCAAAAGGAAAAGCATGATATAAAACGGTAGGTTCCCCTACAAGACCACAGAAGACGCACAAGATTATTATAAAATAGTAGTTTATTACATGGCAGTTATAACTATCTTTTTCACAATCCCAGGTTAGTACATTATGCTAACTTTCATTTGGATAAAGAAGGATGTAATTCATTTTCTCCCTGTAATTATCTGTCATTTCGTAAATCAACAAACTTCAAATGTCAACATCCATTTAGATCAGTGAGAAAGGAGTGATGCCATGAAAATTAAAAGGAATCTCAGGAGGCACTACAGTAAAACATATTGCAGGAAATAAATCCAACCATGAAAAATTAATTTTTTTATTTTGCTTTTCCCACTTTATTTTTTTCAACCTTTGCTTATGAATATCATCAAAGCATAAACTCTCAAAGCATAAAATAAGCCTGGTAGGACAGATATTGTGATTCTAATCATTAACTTTCTTCCTTCCACTCACTTTCTTCATAAATGATTCCACTGATACTTTTAAACACTTTTCGTCATGAATGGAAGTTGATCTTCATGACAATGTAGATAAATGCTGACTTTTAAAATGAAATACTGTGAAAGCTTTAAGCTCTAGTGAAAATTAGAAGGGGAAAAGAAAGTCCAACATATTAAAAGAGCCTTTCATCACACCTGAAATATTTTCAGAAGAAACTTAGGCATCCCACTCAGTACCTTTGAGGCTGGCTGCAAAACAAGACCATTCATTGTAGCTGTGTAAAAATGCCTTTCAAAGAGTGGTGAAACCACAGCTTGTAAACATCTGTCAGCTTGGAAATGGCTGCATTTCCACTATGTACCTTGGCTTTGTACTTACTATGTCTAAGGACTTAGAAGTATACTTAAGTTGTTTAAAGACATCAAGACATCAAGAACATTCTTTCGTTAATTCCACCTTTTTAGCCAGCTGTGAGGAATTGATGACATATGTTGACTGAGTATTTGTAGAGGAGTCAGTCAAAAGTACTCTACTAAATTTTGGGCCAAATGCATACAGATTAAGACTATTATGTGAAAATTTCCTATTTTCTTCTGCTGTTCATGTCTATGTGAGTAACTGTGGTCAAATATCAAATCACATTCAAGGCAAACAGAACATAAGCACATAAAAAGAAATTTAAATGAAAACATATAAAAATAGGGTTCAAGTACCATTTCTATATAGAAAAGGTATTACTGAATGAATTTAAGAAGTCACATCCAAAGCTTATATTACAGTATTCTATGAAAACACTAAAGACTTGGAAAAAGAATCAAAATAAACCAAGAAACATTTCAGAAGAGACTATTAAAATTACATTTTTAGTTTCATAGATAATTTATTATTTCTTAAAATATATAGCTGCCATTTTATATCTTAAAAATGAATATGTAATTCTATGGGACTGTGTTCAATGATAATATGAGTACTAACCAATGCCACTCAATTTTTACATGGAATCTTTTAAATATGTTTGAAAATATTTTAGAGCATTTGAATTATTGTACCTGCAATGTTAAGCTGCATTAAAATTTTGTTACCTCTTGCAGTATTTGAATACATTTATTACAAGCAGTTCGTGATGTCCCCTCTGAATAAATTTTAATTCAGTACCTATGAAAACTATTTATACAGTTTATTGATGACAGACTCAAACACTATTGAAGGTACCATGATTCAAGACAAATGGGGCCTTTCTGCAATTGGGATTCAGTTGGAAAGACACTTAAATATTAATGGGATCTCAGAGCATTTCCACTTCTTTTCTACTTAGTTTTTCTGGAGCACTGGCTAAGAAAGGAAAAAAAAATTTAAAAAAAAAAAAAAAGGCAGAAAATTTGTTTACTTAGATCAACTAAACATGCTGGATGGAAATTTTCATTTACAACCAAATTAACTTCTTACAATATTTCAGCAGTCAGTAGCAGAGACAAGAATCTTATCTTGGACATCCTTATTCACCTGAGAGTCCAATTAGCATGAATATTTACTGTGCCAGATGCTTTGAAAGAGAGGAAATTATTTTTGCATACATCCTCTGAAAACAATATTGAATTTAATGTGTATTTTGTGATCATAGAATGCAACAGAAATTTGTAAACAAAGACAATCTTGTTCACCTTCAAAATTCATGCAGAGCTGTGGAGTTGTCGACAGCAGTTTTTTCTGTTAATTTGGCAGGTGATTTACTGTCCACAGCTCTTTAAAGAGATTCCAGACTGTTTTTTGACCAGGGAATTGATGTCAAAATCAATTTGATAAGCAAAGTTTTTCTTTCTTCCACCACTAAGTAATAGGTAATGAATAGATTGGTGGGGACCACATGCAAATACATAGGCCAGTGTGCCAAAAAGTTAAGAGAAAAGAAGCCTCAAAGATCAATAGATATAGTGTCAATTGCCTGTAAATTGAAATAGGAAGTGAGGCACAGAGAAATACACTTAAAATCAAAGAATCTTTTCTTCTAAATCTCCAGGGTAGAGAAATTAAACACAAAGCAAGAAAAATGCCAGCTGTTCAAATAGATTACAGATCAACACAAAGGAATCAAGTAAGCCCTGCCAGAGCACACTGCAGCTGTCTGCAGACACCAAGTAAGGAGAACAAACTGCTCTCCAGCAGCCAACAGTCTCTGGAGCAATTTCTGTAAAATGTACCAACAGGAAACTGAAATATGAGCTTGCTTTTCACTTAAGAAATGAGAAACCAACATAATTCATGTTCCTTATCCCTATTCATTTCAGAAAGTCGTGTAACAAAGCCAAATCCACACCTTTATTAGCTTATACTCTTAAGTGCTCTAAGAGAACGTAAACCCCAGCAAAGCCCGGTAACTCCACTGGCTTCTCAGGAAACATAAAGAGCAGCCATTCAACTGTCAAATAAACAGCCAGATCTGAAATATCCAAAGCAATCATCTTTCCTCTCAGATTTTAGACTGTCTGACTAAGAGACAACTAGCTAGGAAGTTCATTCCAGTACTTCTGTAATTAACACAAGCTTCCAAGATACCAGCTATGTGCTATTAGGTCAGCTCTGGCAAGCTGGGGACCAGCTGGCAAAGGAATTGCAAACTTCAAAGAAAGCTCTCAAATATCCAATCACAGAATAAAAAAAAAATAGCCACTTTTATACCTTATCTTGGAAGCTCACACTGGTTAGACAGTGACCTTTACAGGATTACCCTAACATGGAAAGAAATCAGCGCCTCTCTGAAGTGTTCTCGAATTTGTAACAGAAGTCGGCTGTGTGACTGATGTTTGTGGGGAAAAAAGAAAGGGAAGAAAAAGGCTTAAATGTCTCCCAACATAAGCTGAAGCTCTGATTTATTTTCAAAGGAATAATGATAGCCAACTGCCAATTTACAGTATGCAAAACAACACTCAGTCCATCAACTAGAACAGGGCAGAATGCATCTTCCAGCTTCCTGATTTTTTTCCCCTTCATGAATTTGCTGATTTTAACAATATGAACAGGCTGATTCCTTCAAATATTTCCTTTGTTCTGCCCATCCTCCAAACATCCTGTTCAGTCTGACAACAAAAAGTTTAGAGAAAATAACAGAGATTCAAAAGACACATTTAAAAGCAATAACTGTTATCCTCTATTTATTGACCACAGGTGGAGAGTGGAGAGTAGATCTGCTAGACAGTTTTTCTGTCTTTTCACAGAACTAAAACATTTTTACACTGAACACATCAGCCATTTATGTGCTATTATATTTCCTGAGTCCTCAACAGGTGTGGAAAATTTTGAGCTGTTCTACAGAATTAAGAAAAAACACCTTTCTATTTAAGGATATTAAACATATCCTATCTGCTTCCTAAGGTCAGCTTCTTTTCCTGTGATTCAAAAGCCCAATTTCTCCTCTTACTGCTGATATATTGCTTTTTGCTGTTTCATCACCACAGCCTGGAATATGAAATTCACTTTAGATAGCCACAGAGTCCATATGCAGACCAATATCTATGATGTTCTAAAATCAAAATAACTTATTGGGGGGGGGGGGGAAGCATGCATAATATTTTTTCTAAATTATTTTAATTAAACTAAGTAGCCCAAACAGTTGTTTTCAATTCCCCTTGGATACTGAACATACAACAACAATAAAAAAACACCACAGCATTAAAACATGAATCAGTTATATCCTGGAAAACAAAATTAGTGTTTGGTTTGCATGTTATTTGAAAGCAGTCTCACAGTTTCTACCACTAACACAGTGCAACCATTAAACACAGGTTTTATTATATAATAGAAGTTTTCAGTTTTCAAACATATAGCTATATAGACTACATGAGCTGTATTTACATTAGCATTCTGTCTCAGAGTAGTGAAGGTAGTTTTGAAAAGAATCCCTGAACTACATATACTAAAAATGTTGATGTTTAATACAAAATTCTTGATTTACTGATCCCTTCCTACCCCACTCAATTATTGGTTAATGTTGACAACAGCTATGGAAGACTACAGAAAACACACCAGCGTGTTGCAGAACGTGGACTGAAATCAAACCTCACACACATAAAAAATAAATTCTGAACTAAGAATATCTGAATGTCAATCAAGCCATGAAGGCACTCTTAACAATACTGTAACATTCCCATTTGCCTTCTAGGAATTGTTTCACTTACATATTTAGCATAAAAATCCCCATGTGGTACTTCACATTTTCAGCATTCTTAAATTTAGGTAGCATTTTAGAACATATAGCAGATGCCTGTAAAATATTCTCACATTACTCCTACTACCATCAAGGGTGACATTTATTTACTGCATTTCATCACTGTTCAAAATAACTAGATGTATCAGGCCTATTTATTTTTGACCGATGAGATATAAACAAAGCTCCTGGGATGTTGTGGCACTTCAGGGCCAATTTGCAGCAAGGATCAGAGAATTTTGCAGCTCATCTATGACAGTAAGAGCTTGAAGATGTGGAGACAGCACAGGCGGCACACACGGGGAAGCTGTGCAGAAACATCATGCCCTCTTCAATCATTATTGCTGGTACAGTGAAAATTTTATATCCCCTTCTGCTAAGAAAGCTTTTCCTTTGAGACTGCCATCACAGCTCCTTGCAGATGAAAAATCACCAGGCAGTAAGAAGGACTCTGGAAGGCCAGAACGAGTGGGGACCGTGCACAGGGGCTGCGGGGAAGAGTGGCAGCACCAGGCTGCGGGATGGGGCTGTGAGCAGCGGGGACAGCCCCTCTCTGGGGAGCTGCCTTCCACACATGCCTGAGGGGCTGCAGCCATCCCTGTGCCTGGCTCTGCACTCCTGGGCCCGCTCCAAGGCCCAGGCCCGCTCCAAGCCGCCGCGCTGCTGTGACTCGCCCTGCGCCAGAGCCGGGCACAGCAGGGCACGGGACACTCGCTACACCGACACGGACTCACGGCAGCTGTCCTGTGCGAACCTCCTGGGAAAAACACACGGCCAAGAGGGACAGCCGCACTTCTAAAGTGAGTTAAACAAATCTCATGCAATGAAGGCCAAGCTGTTCCTTGTAGCGTTGTTTGGATTTATTTTATAAGTGTTATGATAGCATTTATGGTAAACTGTAATTTTAGCTTAGCTGGTTAGATAGTTTGTAAGCAGGGGCCCCTGTCCTTATCAGAAGTTGATAAGGGTTTCCAAGACAACCCAGGCCTTTGCCCAGACACTCTGCTTTATTGGTTCCCCCCCCTCAAGATCATCCCCTTCCCATCCTTTGTAATGTATCTTTTCCCCTTTATTCATCAATCATCCCCAAGGTCTAGAGGCTTGGCCAGTGGTTGGTGGACACCCAGATCACCCCACCCCAATTTAGCTTGATCTGTTCTTGTTTAGGTAATTCTATGGGCATTTGCCACTTTGACTTGTCCCATTGGTTTGCAACTTGTACCGACCCCTTGGAAATTGTGCTGATAAAAGCCCCCTAAGGACTCAGGTTCGGGGTCTCTCTCTCTTGGGAAGCTCCGAGCCTGGGACCAGGGGCCTCCCCTGTGTACCCCGAATACAAGACCTGCTCCCAAAACCAAGAGAGAGAGAGAGTCCACTCCTTCTGATCTACGGCCATGGCAGCAGAGGTAACAGTGCTGCAAGACCAAGAACTCACACAAAGGTGCTGTTGGAGCGCAGCCAGGGCTGCTGGGTGGACAGCCAGGCAAAGCTGACCCCAGAGACAGAGCTGCACGCTGCAACAGTTCCTAACAGAGGTCTAAATCTCATCCTGTGAAATCTCAGCCTAAAATCTCCTGAGATTAACAATCCTGAAATTTGTAAACTGAGGAAGATTCACAGTGTTTTCAAATAACCAATAAGGCCATTTGAGCAGAGTGTAGGTGGCAGATACAGCTGTGGGTGGCAGGCACAGAGTGGCTGTGGCTAAGATGTGGATTCCCAGCACAGGTGAAGCTCAGCAAGGTTTGCCTTCAGAGAAGCACCAGGGACTGTGACCTCCATCCCTCCATCCCATCCCAGGTCTCACAGCTGGGTGCATGTTGAGATCACTGAGAGAGAAAATAATATATATTGGTTTGACATTTATCTTGTAGGCAGGGCAAGTTGAGGAGTACCATAATATTTTTGAATTATCTATAACAAGATATCTAAATAGAAATAAGAAATGATTCCCTTTGCTAAATTAAGGACATAGAAGGAATAAAAATACAAAGCTCTTTCTGGTAAAAAAGGCAACAAGACTGAATTTTTTGCCAAAGAACATTTAAAACTCTCTCTCTCCCCATTGTCTGGAAGATTTGGCTCTCAGGTAGAAACCAGAGAGTTCCATTCCTAACCTTGTTTACTACTAGACTTCTTTTCCTCTTGTACTACATTTTCTCTTTGAAAAAGTGTTTTCAATTCACCTGAAGCAATTGTCAGGAGAATTCTTTCATTCCTTCTCTTATACTCTTCCCATCTTTATCCTGTAAACTGTTGATACTTGAATGTACTGTGATTTGTTGCTTGCTTTTCATTTTCATTACCATTTTCCTTCTAGCACTTAATGTGTTTCAACTACCATTTCTTTGAGTAATACAAAGGGCAAAAGCCACCTTTTATTTTGTTTTGCAACTGTCACTATACAAACCTGCTTATTACCTTCTGTTCAATTACAGGCACTGTTTTAACGCCCACTACACTTTCTAGTGCATTCCTAAAGCCTTTCTTTCCACATTTACACCCTTCTTAAAGACTTCAACCAAAGAGGCCATCAGTACACTGACTTTGCTTTTTAAAAAAGCTTATTTCTTAGTTCTATTTCTCCAGACATTTTATAGTATTCAGTCCTTACCCATGTCAGTGCCTCTGAGAATTTCAAATTTACATCCAGAAAAGGGTAACAGATGTAGGCATGCCTCAAACAATTTAATTGCACCTACTTCAGGTAACAGTGACAATGGAAATGTAGGATATGATTTTGTACAACCTGTTTGCTCAGAGAAGCTTCTTCAGTCCACACCCTGCCCATGCAGAGCTGACACTGCAACCATCACCTGGGCTAGCCAGACACACGGGCTGGCTCCAGATGCTGCTTGCACAGTAACCCAAATGATGTGAAAACATATGCCTAATTTCTTTACAGTGGAGCTTGAGAAAAACTACCAAAATAAAGCTGTTAGGTAACGACTGCATTTCCAAATAGTCTGCCAGGAGAAGAATCTGACTTCTCTAATTTGAAATACCAGGTCAATTAAACATTTCATAAAGGAATCAATAAATCCATAAAGTTTGGAGATATTTTTTGGGTATATTTTCAGTTCAGTAGCTGTAGTCTAATTTTGACTGAATCGCCAGCTAGGTGGTTAAAAACTGGACAGCTAAAAATGAAATGAATGAAAGATGAGCAAATAAATGCACAACATTAAACCCCAACTATGCTAGTTGAAATTATTATTTCAGATATTAAATCAACCAATACACGAAGCACATTTGGTTATTATGATTTAATGCCTTATCAACTGAAATCCGTCTCTGCAACTTCATGTAATTGGCAAACATTATGAAGGCAAAACATTATGCAAAAACATAGAACCAACCAACCATGATTGCAAAGTGCACTGAAAAGATAGTGCAAAGAAAGCCTGATGCCAACAGTTATTCTTCTACTAATCAATACAAAGTAAACTTAAAAAATAACATACAATGCTAGAAAACACTACGAAAAGTGAAAAACGAGATGTTAACACATTGAGCAAAGATAGAAAGACCAGCCAAAATCTATAAACCTAGCCCAGTACACTGATTGAACTCTAATTTTGTTAGCATTTGCTCCCCATAAGGATCTAAAATAAGAAAGTAACTCTCAGAACATGCACAGAATGATTTAATCACAAAAATGAGTTTCAGAGAAAAAGTCTACTTTTTACCTTTTCTATTTACATTTTAAAGAGTTTAAGTTTATATATTTCATTCAATAGACGACAAACTCAAAAATCCATTACAAGCTAAAGTGAAATTTCATGAAAGCATCTCCTCTCAGTCTAACAACACTTCAAAGAGTGATATAGTTAAATCCGATAAGTAGGATTACAGGCAGATGTCAATCAATAGGTGCTCCATATCTATCTGTATTTATAAAAAAATTGAAATGTCATGCTTAATAATTACTTTCTAAATGTCTTTCTTATCTAACATAGCTTGAAAAAAATTGTGCAGAAACATGTTACCGTATGCCTGTGTTCTGCAGATCCACACTGACATTAAGATATCACCTTCAGTTTCACAGTGCACTTGTGTTTTCTTCCTGCATAACTCTTTTGCCTTGGAACTTTGAATATCTTATACAAGAAAAAATGCAAGAAGATGTACCAAAAAAAAAAAAAAAAAAAAAAAAAAAAAATTGACCAGGCAGATCTAGGAAAGAAAAAACAAAGGAAAAACTATAGAACTAATATAAATTTATTTTTTAAAATATCCTTGAATTGGAAAATTAAAGAAATCTAGACACCCTTCCATTTCAGAGATGTCTACTTGAATAGACTTTTCTTCAAGCTAAATAAGAAAAGATCCAAATGAAAAGCTAAAAAAACTTCAAAGTTTACTGTTTAAAGTATTTTGGGGAGTTGGTATATGATATGGCTATCTGGTATTTAAAGCCAATGCAATATAATTGAGTTTTTTCTTGTAAAAATATTGGCATACTCACAAAGAAAATAAATTCTATGCAATCCAACAAGCTTAAGTTTTTCAGGAGCCTACAGTGAATTACAGCATTACAGTAGTAAATTAGCAAGCAAGCAAATAGAAACTGCTCACTTCTGCCTCCTTTGTGCAAGCCAATTAAACTGATTGATCAGTAAATCCTTTCAATGCAAGTATTTCTCTTGCCCAGTCAAAGGGTCAAACTAGCAGGCTTCTGGCCAATGATTCATGCTGCTGACACAGCCAGCTTTCCATGGCTGTATGTTTGTCATTGACAAATGCCAAGGCACCTTGCTCCTGGGATTTGACTGTAAAGGTACCATTGTGCATCAGGAACTCATGCCCAAGGTGTAATGGGAAAGCCAGCAAAGTGGCTAATTTGCAGCTTTGCCCTTCTGTTCTTCTCCAGGATATAATTCAGTTAAATATATTCTCTGACAAAATTCTGCAAGGGCTTGTTGCGGGCTGTGTATGCTCTTTCAGGGCTATCAGTGTGCAGTATGAATGGAAAGTTAAAAAATAAAATCATAAACCAAAATATCAATGGAAAACCAGAATCAAATGTGTTTGATTCAGGATGCTATGGGATATTTTGCTGTCCCAATAAAAAAAGGGAGAGTACAAAAGGCTTTAATGTTCTTTTGTAGTGGCCAGGTATAGTCATGTCTCGGGTATCTCCCTGCCCAGTATCTGAGGGAAGCAGCAGTGGAGAAACCCAATGGGAAAGGAGCTGACAGTGCACAGATCCATTGGTGCCTCAGAGGTGATCACAATACATGGGCTCCCTTGAGTACCACAGACACAGGTGAATTTCCTTTATGCCCATGGAATATCTCCCTCCAACAGACTGGCTGAACAAACAGATGCTTTTGTAACAGTACAAACAGCAGGTAAAAAAAGACTGTGGATTCAGCCAAACAAGCAGCATTTCTTGGAGTCCCCTTGTACCTCACTTATCTGCCCTTCCCAGAAAGCTCATTGCCTGATAAGCCCCTGCTCTATCAATCCTGCATTGACAGACAGTTAAATAAGCATTCCCTGAAAAATTGTTAAAACTAAGGAAATACAGAAAGCTAATTAAAGTCTATCAAACACTGATAAAGACTGTCCACTGCCCAGGTAACAGCAGACAACAAAACACACCAGCCCTGCATCAACCACACACGTACCTTTTAGGGAATAGGTCTATAACAGTGATTTACTCTACGAGAATTATCAAAATTTCCACCAATGCTGGTATAGCTTCAGCAGAACCTTCATAACTTTCTTTGGAGCCCAAAGTGTCTTTTTATATGCCTCACTTTCAACTCAGGTTACTGAAGTGAGGCTCAGGAGCCTTTATGATTCTGTTGCTTTGAAGTATAACTGCTGTATACCACCATGAGAATTCGAACTTCTTAGTCTTTGCCTGAGTTGTAATAACTGTATTTTTAATAAATTGATTTTTTTTCTATTCAAAGATCTACATCCCTATGTCCCAAAATTTCAGGGGTATAAAACCTTTCAAGGCACATTTTTTTCATTCCTTCAGGTCACATTTTCTAGCTTCCAGTGAACTGTGACTTCCTCTGTTAGCCAGGACCACTGGTAAATGACTGCAAGTGGCTCAATAAATGCTTCTGTCGGCTCTCCCAGGTGCTTGAATGGACCCCATCTGGCTCCATAAACTTGTGGGTGTTAGGGGCTGCAGCCCTCAGTCACCATTTCCTCTCATGTGATGGGGGCTGCATTTCGTGCCCCACTGCCATCTCACAGCTCAGGGGGCTGAGTACCCTGAGAATAAGTGATCTCACTGTCCCAGACTGAGGCAAAGACCTTAACTACCTCAGCCTTTTCCTCACCCCTTGTCACAGATTCTCCTTCAGCTTCCTTTTGTTGCTGAAGTATTTATAGGAACATTTTTATTGTCTTTCATTTGGAAGCCAGATGAAGTCTTACTTGGGTTTTGGCCCTTCTAATTTTCTTCCTGCATAACCTAAGACAGCACCAGAGGTATTTAATTAACAACTATTTTATTCTATTTTACTTGAAGCTGAAAATCATGCATGAAGAATTTTTCTTCGAATCCTCTTAGTTTAAGCTAATCAAGTGTTTAATGCTTGATAGCTGAAAAAAATTAAATTGCAAATGTGTTCTTAAACAGAAAAAAACTAATTAATTTATAATGAAAATCACTGGTAGAAAATAAAAACAAAAAGCCACTGTTATAGTACACATATTTTTAATCTCAGTTTTATATTTCAGGATCCAAATTGACAGTAGCTTCTTATGGTGTTGTAAATTCATTACTATCTTTTGAAAGATGGAATGAAAGGCAAGATCTATTGTCTTTTATTAATATACATAAGCCTAAAGTAAATTATATCATCCAGCTTCATTAAATGCTTCGGCTGGTTAAAAAATACATGTAGGACAACGTAAGTCACAAAACTAGAACATAACAAACAAGAAAACAGGGTCTACACTGGGCTGCCCACAGCTGAAAAATTCAGCTATGCATTTCATCAGAAGATGTTAATTTGTTAAATTAACTCTAGAACCATACTAGCATCAATGATTTGTTTGTAGGGCAAGGTTTCTTCAGCCACAAATAACATTTCTGGAGTGAGATCCATCCATAATCCATCTGTGACCCCTGAATCAGAGCTTGGGTTTGGGTGCAGGTCCCAGCCAGCTGCCTTTGTGCTGTGCTGGGACACTTCACAATCAATACCTGAAGTTTTAACCTACCAGTTCATGATCCTTGCCACAGGTCAGTCAAGATTCATATTCAGGCCCTGCTTTGAATCCTCTTAGACTTAATATTATCAACAAAATCAGTCTCACTTTGAATTACCAAGAGAAAAAGGAAACAAGAAAATATTGTGACACATTTTAAACAAAACTAATTTTGGAGAAGCCCACATTTGAAACAGTGAATCCCAGATGGAGGAAAGAGTGTTTAATGACAGGTTGGCATGCAGATAGAAACTGCTTTACAGAATTGAGGTTTTTCATATTTACTTTTGAATGTTTGGAGTTTCTGTCAAAAGTCTGTTGTTCAGACGTCAAGCAAAATGGAAGAGACAATTTTGTCTTTGTCAACATTGATAAATAATTCTTTACAGCATTATAGTAAATACCCAGGAGCGTCTTATGCTGGTGAAAATACCTTTAATGATACAGCATTAAAACAATTCTTCAAATTAAATACCATTAAAAGTAAGATTTTCTCTTCTACCCCAAGACACGTGTCTGCATCAAGATTTTACTAGCATTATTGAATCACTTGTACTTTTATCCACTTCTTAATCTACACAGCTATTCCTGAAACTTCTTAAAAGCAGAGCAAGCCTCCATGCATGTCTCTTGACCCATTATTCTGTTGGATAGTTATGGGCTAAAACCCCTCCACAAATGAGAACAGAAGTGAAAAGAAAATTCAGAGGAAAATATGGAGCAAAGTGGAGGCAGTATGAGGATTTTTAAGGGAAAATTACAACAGAGATACTTATTCCAAAATAGTTTTTAACCATTGCCAATCAGCCTCCTCAGATCTCTGGATCATGCAACAACTCCAATATGTTCCCCCAGTGTTCATGAAGCAAACATCTTTGTTTTCCTCTAAGAAAGAAAAAAATGTCTCCATTTTTATGTAAATGTCTGGACTGTTGATACTGGTACAGAACTCATACTTTCCCTCAGTGACACAATTTCTGGTGCCTCCAACTTAACGTATCATTTCAGACTTCAGAAAAAAGTAACCACAATAATACTAAATGACCAAGCAATAGAAACGCTACTGACTTTTTTATTATGCAGACAGAAATTTTGTCCTTTGTAACTTTCCCTTACTTATAAACCAGCAATTGATCCTTCTTGACATGATGAAGCTTATGAAAAAAAAAATCATTAAATTCATAGAAGGCAATCAGCAAATGAGTTTTTCAGATTAGGTGCCAAATTTCAGAAGGAACATGAAACTCAAATGATTTTTTGGCAAGAACTTACTTATACATCCAAATCCCAGTGTCACTATGCATTTTTTACATATCTCTTTTTCCCTTCAGCTGCAAAGTGTGTTTCTTCATTTTGTGCCTAAAACTATCTTTAAGCTCCCTTTACGTTGATGGACAGAATTTGATTTCTCTGTGTTTTGCATTTATTGGTTTCTGCATTAAAAATATTCCTGACACGTATTATGTAAGCAGAGATACAACCTAATTAAGCCTGTCAGTTAGATGATCCCATTTTCAGCTGATGATAACTCAGCACTTACTCCAGCCCTCCAACACACAGAAATCCATACTTCTGGAAACTAAACTAGAGTCTGATTAGTCAATAACAAATCTATATGAATAGATTCTCTCCCCCTTTGGCATTAGCAGCAAACTAAAACATGGAGAGTCTGGTAGCTTCGGGGGGAGCAACTGTTTAGTTTAAGCATTCAAGTCTCCAACATCCTGAGTGACACTGGCAGACAAGAGGCTTTCTTAAAGGAAATTAGGAGTTGTCCAGTACACTTCACAAACACACTGAGGTTGCAAAGCCAGGCAGGTGGGAGCTGGGAAATGCCAGACTTATTGAGTTGACAGTGTAAATTTAATTCTCTCCTTGCTGCACACATGTCTACACATTGTGGTATAATCTTAATTACCCCATTGGATACTGGTTTTTCCACAGGACATCACTCAGCCCACCAGCCTAATGCATAAAGGAGCTGAATTAACACCATACCAACACCTTAAAAATGCTGTTTTCAACTTGCAGGTGCTTGACTTTGCAATAAAAGTCACATTCTTTTGACATGGATCCAAATAAAATTTGAATTATATAAACACCCACAGGTTTGAGGGAATAATGCAGCAAGAAGGGAATGGATTATTTATATATGACCAGCATCAGCGTGATTAATAAAAATTGCAGGAGGTGTTAATATCTACATGGTTGAACATTACAAACACAAAGTCATCATTATAATTTAGATATTTGAAAACATTTCACAAACTTACATTATTACTTGTGACCTTAACCCTTCCAAGATAATCTGCATAAACTTCTGTATAAGAAAGATAATGAAGACCAAAACAGAAAGCTGGCACACACTAAAATGTTCTGATTATTATTCAAGTTTAGCATAATCTGAAAAGAGAAAATATCTGTCCTTCTGTAAAAAGTGAGTGGATGTCTTTTTTCTAAGATGCAGTTGGGTTTTACTGGCATCAGTTTTACAAAAATATCTGTACATAAAAGATGTAACTGAAAAAGAACCAGAAACTGACCCAAGAGAATCACTAATGTCAAAAGCTCCAGCCCTATGGCATAGTCAGTCATCTGGAAAATTGAGGCTATATTTAGTTCACATTTTCATGCTTTTATTAGCAAAAATCAGTTATGGCTAAAATGATTCAGGCTAAATTTGTTATTTCAGATTAAATTAGTTTTTAACACAATATTTGCTTGTTTATGCACAGAAGTGATTCCAATGTTTTCCCCAATTTACAAATCTTGTCCAAACTCAAAGTCATAGAACTGCTGTCAAATCAAAGGGGTAGCTCCTTTTGTCTCATTGCTATGATGCATAGTTGTTATTAACCGAACTACCATATTAAAAAAAATCATGAAAATGCAAATAAAAAGTCTCTCATTTGGAAGCAAATCCTCACTATTCTGTTGTAATAGAGTGCTGAAATCAAACATTTCCCTTCAGATATAGAACAGAACTCAGTAACCAAGAAATCTTGTTCTTTTTTCTCTTGCAGTGGCTACTTTTAATCTCACAGGTTCTGCTACAAACAAATTTGATTAAGAACAAATATTGACCAAGTAAGTAGATAAAGATATAATGATGTTATTATATCAGTTCTTTGTTTCTCATAACACTGAACTGTTTGTTTCTTCTCTTTCTGGCTAGCTGCTCTGAAAGAAGTTTTCTAACAGTCTCTACAAAGACAGCAAGAAATTCTAAACAAATAGCTGGGGTTTTTTTTACTAGAAATAGAGCAAAATTATTTGGAAAGTCTTATGTCACAATCATTATTTTTTAAAATTAATTGTTCCGTCTTCTAACCCTCATTTAAAAAATAAAAAATCAATTTGAAGCACTGGAGACTGGATTCAGTCTTCATTAATTGCTTCCAAATACTGCTGCTCCCTGGATTCACAAATATGCCCTGTCAGCAGCAAATATGGAATATTTCTTCTCAGCCAGCCCTGTTGCTTCCCTTTCCATTTCCCAGTGTCCAGGCTCAACATCAGCTATCAGCCACACAGTTAGAAGGCTGGTTCTTTCACTATTTCTGAAAACACAAGTAGCAAGTTCACACTCCTCTTTGAAGAAGGAAACTCTATGGGAAGCAAATTTCATGCAGGACATTAAGTAAACTGATGCTGTCATTAGTGCAAATGTCAAGTTCATTATAGCAGATGTTTCAGCTGAATATGGCTACACATTAAAAGCTCAAAACAAATGTACAGAGCATTCACCATTTGATTTAGTGAGTCTGTTCCCAAGCTTACACTACTGAGCCAGAAGTGACTACAGGAATCATTGCCTTGTCTGTAGCAGGAGCAGGGTTCTGGCTGGACATTCCTGAAACAAGTCCTGCACACAGCCTGACAAGGATCATTCCTATCAAGACTTGGATATGTAAGATCTTGGTGAAGTACGGAAGGCGAAAGCCACAGCTAATGCAGATAAAGGCTGAAAAGTGCTCCAGTAAGGCAAGAGCAAGGAACCTCTTGCAAACATATTGCACTTTACAGAAACGTCTTCATTTGGAGGGCTCAGGCGGTATGATTGCTGTAAAGTGTATTGCTTTCTACAAGGTTTACAGTTCTGGAATGGACCTGCCTTTGTGTCTTCACACAGAGAACAGCAAGTGAAGCCAATTATCAGGAACACTGATTTCTGTGGCTCTCATAATTCTCTACCCCTAGACAGAGTACAAAATACTTTCCTGCCTTTCAGGACCAAAGTAATTCACTGGAATAATCAATGCCAGTGGTAATTAAAATAATACAAAGGACAAATTGTGTTCTAAAAAAATAATTTTTTTTTAAAACCCAGATGTTTTGAAAAACTTCTTCTAAACCTCTTTCCTAACACTGTAATTCAGTTTTTTGATAACAATCTCAGTACGATTTATAGGAACTTACAAACTGCAGCTGACTCTTTTAAAGGCACTAACAGTCTAAAACAGGCAACTAATATTTAAAAAACCACTCTAGACGAACGTAAGGAACCCACACTCAGTGATCCCCCTCAATCTTGCACAGGCCATGGTATAAGGGTGTCCAACAAATACTTCTTCAGAGAGAAAAAGATCTCATTATTGCCTTATTCCCATGATTTAGATACAAATTTCTCTTTTGTGCTTGAAAAGCCCTTCTTCTTCCCTTCACCACTTCAGAGAGCAATCAAACAAAGAAAATGTTTGCTTTCAAAGGTCAATGTATGAACAAGTCATTTAGGACATGACAATGCAACTAACATTCATACAGAAAACGTAGCTCAGTATCAAATATATATTCACTGAAAAAGGCTAAAGTAAGAAGCACCAGAGGGCCAAGGAAAGGCAAGGGAAAGATACTGTAATACATCAAGTCGGAGACCAGAGTTAAAGCAACAGTTCAAAAGTAATCTGCACCTAAAAATAACCAAACCAAAATGAAAAAAAACCCTTAGAAATTTCACTTAATATATAATTTCAGCTGACTGAAAAGATCTGTAGTCTTGCAATTATTGTTGCAAACATCTGAACATGTACTTGGCTCTTGTGAGACCAGCCTCACATGGAATCTTAAAAAATAGCTCCATGTTATTGCAGATCCACTTGCAGCACCCTAGCAGCTGACAAGTGACAGGTGAATACACTTGCCACAGGAATTTCTTGCTATCTGAAGCTTCACTGTTGTCAAATGTACACTTAATTGTTTCTGTTCTCCTAAGTCCATTGTCCACATTGCCCACAACACAGTATCACTAAAAATTTACTCCAATTGATGATGTTTTTTTCATGCAATGGTCCAACAAAAATAAGTATTTTACATTTACCAGTATAAAAGAGTGTCTCAAAATTGATCCATGCAGAGTGAAGCCAAGGATTTGATGTGCAAAATTTAGTTCTGAGAGAGTAAGAAAGCATGGCTGGATTTTCTTTTTACAAAGTGTACGCATTTATAGCACTGTAAAAAAAAGAAACAATCTAATTTTATTTTCATAACTGAAAACAAGTTCTCAATTGAGCAGCTTTCAATGAACCAGAACACATATCAAAATATCTTATTGATGCAAATAAAAATACTGCATAAGCAAACCTTTTTGTCTTCTCCTGAACTACTATACTTTCATACTTTACAGTTGTATGAACATATACTTCTCACATGAAAAAAAAAATAATTCCACTTCCTTTCCTTCTGCTACAGAGATGACCTGAAAAACATAAACTCTTATGACGTATTGAGGGGTTTTTTTTTGTTGTTGTTTTTTTTTTCTTTTTTTTTTTTTTTTTTTTTTTTTTTTTAGGAGTGGTGTTTTTTGGGA
>WEIU01010163.1:103700-131749 GCA_013389925.1 Aegithalos caudatus
ACAATACAGATGAATACACTGATCAATTCATTCAGGAACAGCACTGAAAACTCCATAGGACTGGGAATTACACCCACAGCATTGATGGATGGAAGGTACATCAGTTCACACTCACTGAGAAGCTTTCTCAGGACAGTAAGGATTGTGTGTTTGTAAGAGAAAAAGGGAGAGAGAAAAAGAGGGAGGGAATAAATGAGAGGGAAAATGAGAGGAAGAGAAAATGAGAGGAAGAATGCTGGCTCATGCAAAGTCAGTGACATAATTTCCACTAAATCAAAGGAGCCAAAGAACCTGGTCTGTATATGAGGAAAATTATTCATTTGAGGAACTGGTACTTTTGCTTCTTTATTTAGTCTAAATGAGAAGACAAAATTGCATTGCTCTACTGTATTCCCTATTACTGATTTTTTTTAAAACACTTTACTTTCATTTCTTCAACAGAGGCTTTTAGAATGAATAAGAAAGCTTCTAGGAATTGTAAATGCATTGAGTGTTGCTCCAAGGATGCATAAGGAATTATATATGTACTTTTGCTTCAATAAGTCCTAAAATAATTGTCTTCTTTCTGTTTGAGTCTGTACCGTGTTATTTTCTTTAGGATGACCAATTTTATTTACTTTCATGGGGCCTTTGCTGTCATAATGTAAACTCTTTTTTCATTTTTTTCTCCCATCACCCACAAAAGCCATGCCTCACAAAAATAGTTCTGCAACCCCTAGAGTGTAGAGATTCATCTGTGATGATCTGGTTACATATCTATAACCAGATATGAAGCATTCAAATTTCCCTCCAACATTTCCAACTACAATTAGTGAAAAGGCTTGGAAAAGAAAAAAGGGAAACCCAGAATGGTTTATCAATTAGCTGTGTGACCTTGATAATTACAAATATAAATGTATTACAGATAACATTTCAGAGAATCAGAGCTGTAAAAATTTAGATAAGTAGAATTAAAACAAAGGCAAAGAAATAATGGCAGGGAACTACATCCCAGATTTCTATTGAGGAGGTATATTTGGTATGCTACCTGTTATTAAAAAAAAAATTCCAATACCTTCCATTCTTCCTTTACAATTTTATTTTCCTGAGACAATAATTTCAATGTTAAAAAGCAATTCACAGCTACTCTGTCCCAATTTCCCATTTCTTAATCCAGTAATTTCACTATGTCAAGTGTTAATCAAATCCTAACTTTTGCTTCTTTTTTTTAGACACTCCAAATTGCAAATTTTTAGTTATGAATTATAATATACATAGTCTCTACCAATAATTCCTTATAAATGTAGTCTAGTAGAAAATGCCATGTTTTTCCTTTGAGGAAAAGGAAGGAAGAAGGTAGAAAATATCCCTACTATCCTGACCTTCTGCTTATTCAGCTTCAGTTTTTGGTAATGATGTTCTGTATGCTAAACATTTTTCACCAAAGCAATCTAGAAAGGTGATGAATGAAAGATGTGGGCTGACCTTTCTTTTACTGTCATGATTTAGAGACTCATAGAAGTTATTACTCACTGCCACCACTTTAACAAGTACAGGTTTTAAAAGTTTTTGCTTACACATTTTCTCTCCTGCAACCTAAAGATGGATCCAAAGAATAAAATGGACAGCAATGTAAACATATTAATTAAGTTATACACATGACAAGGGGAAAAGATTCAACAAGTGTCTGCCTAATGCAAGTATATAGATGGAAAACAAAAGGTACAGCCTATATTGGGGAAGTTTTCAAGATAATTTTGATCTGAAATGCTACATATGTCTTGAGAAGAGCTGGAGTGTTTTGCCAGAGAAGTTTCTTATCAGCATACTGTATTTCATGCAAACAGTACTGCAGTTTCTCTATCAGATCCCACACAAAGCAACTACTCTTTCAAAGTGGACTTGGCAAAATCCACTTAATGGCCTCAATACAGTGAATTTTAACTGCCTAAGAGAAATGAATTTTAAGTAAAATTCATCTGTTGCCTGAATATGTTCTCACATAAAGAAAGTAATAACAACTATCTATGGAATAAAAATTAATTCAATAGATACACAACTTACTGAAACTGTCAGCAAAGGGAAAAACAAAATAAATTCATATTTAGAAATTTGGAAATTAATCTAAAAGAGCAGCACAGGTGATACAGAAATATTATGAGTCAGTAAGACTCCTATAAGAACATTGGCACCAGCATCCCTAATTCCAGGAACCCTTGAACCAGTCTCATCTGTTGCAGACAAGGCAGAACTCATCTAGGTACTAAAACCTAGATACATATAGATACATAAAGAAATTAAGACCACATTTGTACTGAGTACACTGGAGCAAGTTTGAAAAGAAAACCTTGTCACAGTTTAATAAATCATCATCAGACAAAAAAAAATACATTAAGAAATGTCAAATGAATCAAGAAGGACACAGAAAATTTCAAGGCTAGATTAGAATCTGTAGCCCTCATCACAACTGGCCCATTCACTTTCTGAAATTTTCCAACTACATTAAGATAATTCTCCCCTCATTTAGATATAGTTAAATATTTTTCATAATATTCTAATTACAGGAAAACAGCATAAAAAGAAGAGATCACAAGTGCATTTAAAAGCAGAATGGAAATACATTTCTGGGCTTGAAGGTCTCATCTACAAATACATTTAGCTCCTGATCTGCCAAAAAATTAATGAGCAATGTATGCTCTTTTTTAATTTTACACAGTTTAACAGGAAGATCTCTCCATTATTCTTCTGTACTCACAACTACCTTCTGAAAGAATTCCTATTTTTGGGTCTATATTAATTAATTACTTCTACTCATTCCAAAGTTAACTGTAACAGCAGGGAGCTCTTCAACATTTTTCAGAATGTTGAAATATGGAAACACTTTGGAAAGGAACAATACAGAAAATCTGGAGACCCGAGCTAGCCCTGACTTAATATCACACTAAATATGGCTCTGTGGTACTTTCCACATGGATTGTGAGCATGTAATACCATGAGGCCCAACACAAGTCCTGGAAACATTTATTCAGCACATCTCTGTTGCCACAGTGAGTCTGCAGCCATAGAAAGAACCAAGGGTGAGCAGCACCGCCATCCTCTCATTTAGCCAAGACCACATTACCTGGCAATACAGACACACTGACAAATCTAGACAATACATCTCTAGATTTCCTTGTTACTATAATACACCTAAGTATTATTCAGCTAGCTTGTTCTATTTTAAAGTACAATACATATCTCTTCCAACTTTACAAGAAAAAGACCACCCACAGATCAATCAAATATTGACTAAAAATACTGATTTAAACATGCACACACAGAAAACTAATCTTTCTCTTTGAATTTCACATATGATGATTGACTCAATCAGTATGTCTATGGGCAATCTTCTACAAACAGCATTTAAGAATGCAAATATTGGCTCAACAATACTCTGTAACCCACAAAACTTCTGAGTATCAAAGTTGTTTCTGTGAGTGATTTAGTATCCTATATATAAAACTGTAGCACAAGGCAGTAACTATCTCAAAAGATCCAATCTAATCTTAGCATTCAGTACTTTATAATTAAACGTGGGGGTTTTTTTCCTGGTTAGGGACACATTTTGCACTGTCACCCGGTTTCTTCTTTGAGCCCTCAGTAAAATGAAACAAGGCAATATAAGAACTGCTGGAAGCTCTGTTGTACTGAGCTGCACTCAGAGAGCAAGAAAGTTGCCATACATTTATGTACAAAAGATCCTTCTTTGAAGAAAGGCAATATTCCATTTTTCAAGTACCTGTTCCTGCTAAAAGACAGCACCATTTCTCCTCTATCACATCTCTTTTCCCTCCTCTGCCCAGAGGATCATCTAGGTTGCTACTGTAGTTGTGCCATTCCTCTCTACTCACTTTCAGTTATGTTTATGAGCTTACAGTATTTAACAGTAACTTATAATCATGCTTCTTTGGTTCTTGAATGTATGTATAAATTATTTTAGGCAAGCACCTATATGGATGGATGCAGGCAAAGCCAAATTCACGTGAAATCTATGCTCCAAGCCTCAAGCCTATGCTGCAGTCAAATGCAAGTTAACACTGACTCAGAAGCTGTCTCAGGGGAGCACAGCTGTTAGCACAAAGCTAACAAGTTTTGCTACTTACCACATGCTTAGTCTTTTTCTGTTTCAAAGAACAGTATTTTTTAGCTTTATCTAATAGAGGAAACACTGTCAAAAAGAAATGGTACAGAACTGGGAAACAAGACTTAATTCCATCCCTGTTTTGCTACGGACTGAGGACAAGCTAAGCTTCTGATTCCCATCACATCATTTGTCTGCTTTATTCATTTACACTATAAGCTCTTCAAGACAGGGAATCTCTCCTGGAAACTGCAAAGAGCTCCTTCACACAAGTGGACTCTGAGTTCTCCAAGGAAGTCTGTACTAATATAATACTACTGCTATTATTAGTAGCAAGTTTCAAATCACTTGCATTGAGCAAAATTGTTTATCACACACTACACACTACAGACTTTACTAGCAGAAGCTTTGTTAACTAATTTTGTAATTCTCTGAGGCAATGACAATCTATAAGCAGGCGCCTCCTGTTAGAACAACCTAAGTTCCCCAATATGCAGTTTATTCTCTTGGTGACTCTGTTATGGTTCTGTTCTTTCTTAGGACTGCTACAGGAAGATCTTTCCACTGTTCTTCCATACTCATGAAAACCTTTTGAAGGAATTCCTATTTTGGGGTCTGTATTAATTAATTACTTGTACTCAATTCAAAGTGAACTGTAATCAGCAGGGAACTCTTCATCATTCTTCAGAATGTTTAGCACCCTTAAGTGACACTGTTTGCTAGGCTTTTAGGAATCAGCTTATTGCTCTAATTCCTTCTTATGAGATGCAAATTTGCCAGTCTCATTCTTCATCCAGGCATTACCAATCTTTGCTTACCATGGCTCTAATTTCACTACTTGTCCCTTAGTCACTAGCTTGGATACTGATCTCCCCTGTGCACAGTGGAATCAGTGTCTAATCTTCCTTTCTTTTTTCAAGGAAAAAAAAACTTATCTGCAGTACCAAATGAAATGTCTCCACACATATTTTACTCCTAAAAATTTTTTAGTGCTGTTGTTGATATCAAATTACTTATTTAAGGTCTCGACTTGGCACTTTCTTTCTTATAATAATTTCTCTTTAATATCTGTCCATTCCAGCCTCAGTTATTTTTTATAAGTCTCTGCTACCAGAAAAGGTTTTTCCTTCTCTCCAAACAGGAAAACAAACACAGCTTTCACATTCTCAGTTATGTTTTGCATCAGCTACCTGAGATTCTAAGGTAACTGTCGAGCCAAATCTAGTTGTTCTGTGAGCTGTGAAACCAAGAAAGTTTGCTGTCCTGGAGTATTTCCTATATCCCTGCCCCATACTCCTGCAATTACTGCAGCTTCTCATGTACTCTATAATCTCATTATCTGTAATACCATCAGTTCTTTTTCCTGACCTCTAGATTGTTCCACAATACCTTGGTCAAGTTCAAAAGTAATCTACAAAAAAAAGGAAGGACAAAATGGTTTTACTAGAAATTCTGTGCTACTGTAAAATGAAATAACTTTAAAGCATCAGCTGAGTAGAATTTTTCTTATTTTGCATCCAAATCCACAGATCTAGAAAACTGGAGTTAGTTAATTTGCTCACATGTGGTGTTAATTCTGAAACTACAGATGCAATATTAGTGCCAGCAGCACCCAAGTTTTTATTAGCTTCTTATACAAAAACCCCAAACAGTTAACCACAGGAACCCAGACACCTCAAATACTTGGCTCTTCTTGTGTTGACAAATTTGCAAGATAAATAAATACACACAATTAAAAGGAAAAAAAAGGAAACACTGCAGGAAAGTGTGCGTAGTACCATCTGAAACAGCATTTGAATTTCCTATCTGATTTAGAAACCAAGAGTCAAAGTAATGAATCTAGATCCAGTTTACTAAATAATAGGAAGTCTTGACTAGACATGATAATTATGACAAAACAAGGAAATTACATGATCAGGAGGTCTGTATATCCAGAACAAAATTTTTAATTTACTCTGGCAACACATTGTATGTTGTAGCCAACAACAAACTTGGTTGCAAGTGTCAAACTGGGATGAAAATCTGTGTTTCATGCTGACACAAAATGGCAGTAATACCAACACCTGCAGCTTGCCAGGAAAAGTGAAGTGGTTCAGAAGCTTCTGACACAACAACACAGACACTGCAATCTAGCAACTAGCAACTGACAACTAAAATTCATGTGTTTGATTTTTATTCTTACACTTTTATATATACGTTTTCACATGTATGTGGGGCCCACTGCAGATATGCATCAACACTATTCTCAGCTGATGCACTGGAGACTGACAGCAATTCACATTTCTACACCTTCCTTTGTGTGCTGGAACTCCCCAAAGCCCTGTGCAAAGCAACAAATACCATATCCAAGGAGAAGTGGTGATAGGTCATCAATACAGTAGTGACTTTCTGTACTTAGGCTTAGCAGCCATTCTGAGTACAACAATATGTCTGAAATATGAACAGAAATTAATCTGAATAGTTCTGCATGTGAGGGATCTTTTATGCAATCATCTGCACTACTACAGGTTGTATCTGCAACTCTTTGATACCACTGTAGAAGGAGGGAAATTTCATTAAATCAGGATTTGCATTCTGCTGAAAGGCCAGTAGGTTTCCTCAAATTTCCTACTTGTCTTAAATGTGTGATCTTATGCTAAACCCCGGCTATTGGAGTGAACTGCCAAATGCCCACACAGGATAAACAACTAGCCCTCTGCATATATTGAAAAAAAACAGTTTGCTAACCTTCAGGAGCTGAAATTCAGATACCTACTTACAGATGCTCTTCTGTCCTGCCTGCTCCTCTTTTATCGTCACACATTTATGAGTTCAGTGGTTTGGAGAACACTTTTGTGGGCTTTCTGATCTGGAACCACCCCTCCAGCATCCCACACCTGTGCAGGCACAGCAGCACACGGTGAAGCAGCAGCCACGTAGCTATCCTCCAGGGGTCACAATTGGGTTACAAATTCGATAAAATGTGATGACTGTGCAGCCTGATTTAGAGCAATTTATTCACATCCTTCTTCATTAAGATTCAAATGGAATAAGTAAGATAGAAATTGAACAGATACAGAAATTGTGCATGGCTTGCTTCTGTAGTCAGTAAACATTTATTCACTAGGCACAGCTCTCTCTCGTGCTCTCTCATATTCTCTCTCTTTCCCTACCCTTCCTGCTTGCTGTTTTAATGCATAATTAAGAAGGTCAGAATTAATGAAGCAGTGTGGAGTAAAGTTCAAGGAATCCCCAGGCACTATTTATTTTATTAGATCTCAGGCATGAACATCAGATTGGCAGCATTAGAGGCAGAGGCAGCGTAGCTGGCAGCAGTCCAGGCAAGAAGCTACCAAGGGATTCTTACCTGCAGTGTCAAGTCATTGCTGAGCTCCCTCCCTGCAAAAATCACCCGCAGCTGGTCAGCTGGAACTCCCTGTCGCTGGGCAACTGCCTCCTTCAGCTGGAGGATGCTGGAATCCGAACCAACCTCCACAGGGAAGCCATGGCTGGAGTTGAACCTGACAAACACTGAACGAGAGCAAAAGATGGTTTTAAGTGAGGATTTCTCATGACATGTTTCTAAGAGAATGACAGCAAGAGGCTTACTCTTCAATTATGGGAAGCATTTACTATTTTTAGAGAAAAGCTATTAATACATCAGTGTGATATTTTTAACCCTCTCACAGAATAGTTAGTGACCAATAAATAAAACCCATGTGTATCCCCTTGGCAGTCTTAGAAATGACATACAGCATTTAGAATCAAAAGAAACCCAGCTAGGCAGCTGTCCAAGTAGTTGCTGCCTGGCACAATAGATTTTAAGTTCAGCCTTAACCTTCACAGGCACTGGGCACATGCACTTTCTGTGCCCCTTGTGCACTCCTCAACACATATAATTAATAAATGCAGGAAACTGAGGTATGCTCTGGAGCCAAAATATATTAAATTAGACAAAGGAAAACAATTCACTGTTACAAGGAAAAGCACAGTCATATAGCCTGGTTTCCCTCAGATATAATTCTACAGAAGATAATGATAGAAAGGAAATCACATGCTAGAAGAAATCAGAACCACAGAATTCTGTATCTGGGAGTGTTGTATTATAGCACAGTCTTTCAGAGTTCACTAAAATATCTGCAGTACATAACTCCTGTCAGCATCCACCTTCAGTGCAGAAAATCACTACTGCACCAGTCATATCATTTTTAGAACTGCAGCAACTGGTTTATACACCCAGAAAAGCCTGGCAAACAAACTCATGAGCTTCCTGCCATTCAGCTGGCAGAGCTGTTTTTCATAAGGAGCCTGAATGTGCTTATTGAGCCTTTGGTCAAGGAATGACTGCAAGACCTATGAAACAAGAAAAAAAACCTCATTACATCCATATCTGTCATGGAGGTTGTATGTACAGTAGATACATTCCCAGTGGACTGCTTCGACCAGTACCTTCACAGGCAGGAAGCAAAAGAATTAGCAAAACTCAATATATTAAAAAAAATCATTTATATCAATTACACCTGTCACCTAAACTACTTGGGTATGGATTGGAACAACCAGTCTTTTTAAAGATTTATTTCCTATTCCCACTACAATGTATTAGTTGAAGATATTACCTCTGCATTTCTGTTGACTGACTGAAGCATAAACTCAAAAGTACATATAGAGTTTAAAGAAATAACTATTTTTAAAATTAAAAATAGGAGTCTTATTATTTTTCCAATGTACAGTCTACCAGACAACTCCAAAGATATGTACCAGATGACAGTTCAGATCTTTTAAGAACATTTGAATATGGCTGAGTTGTTTTTCTCAGCCACCAATGTTGTAAGTATTTGCAATTTCACATCTTCAGTTCAGACCTGGCTTTAAGGGATAAGGCCATATTCCAATAAAATTAAATGCAATGTTTTAAGTTTTGTACTTCAAAAAACCCTCTTAATGTACCAAAATGCAGGGTAAGATTTCACAACACAGTGTTAGGCAGGTGCCCTGCAGTGTGTTACGCAGCTTCCTACAGTACATCTCATTGTGTGGTTTAATTTCTATTAAAGGGTGTTCCTGAGATAACTGTGCAAGTTATATATTCATACTGTTCAGAAGAATCAGTAGAATTTTAATTTTATTTTGATTATGGTTTGGAGACCCCAGGAGGATCTATATGACAAAAAGTAGTTACAACCAATGGCAATTGAATATTTCCCATCTTTCCAGGAACACACAATGCTCAACTGTAAATAAAATTATCCATGCCAATAGCAAAATATATAGTTAAAAATGGGGATTACACTTTTTTAATACGCTACACTGTGACTATATATATATGTCTACATATATTTATTATATTTTATGTCTACCTATTAACACAGATATGCTCACATACACACACAAAATGCATACATGCATATCTCCAAAGAGCTCTTCCTAATTAATACATAACCCTCCTTTTTAGTCTTGCAAAAGCCAATACTATTGGTTTTGGAAATGAAAAATAAAAGTCAGCAGATGCAGTGACTGCAAACCAAATGTGGTAAAAGGAAAGTGCTTGATAGAAGTATATAAAAAAGCACCATTTAAATTAATTGCTCAGTGGTATTTATGTATTTATTTTTAAAGGTAGTATAAACCCAACACACTTATTGGACATGTAAGTCAAGTTTAACATCAAGAATCCCAAATCCTTCTCTCAAATAAATGTAATTTTATTTAGTTACAACATGTATATTCTCCTCCTCCCAATGTGTATGAGCTATCAGAAATTCAGTCTCACAATTCTTACACAAGCAAATATAGGAAATGAGCGTGACTACATCATTTTGCTCTTCACAGCACAGAAGCCTGAAGAGCTAACTCTGAAAATAATGCTAAAAGGCCAAATTTGCTTACTGGAAAAAACTAAACCACAAATATTTTGCCCTTAAGCACTTTTATTCTATTATACAGTCTGCTATCCAACAACTCTTTTTAATGTAAAAGAACAGAAGAGACCTTTGCTCACTTGCACACAGCATAAAAAGATTGAATATAAACCTTCAGTCTGTGGAATAAAACCAGAATTTCATTAATATAATATTTCAAGCTGTCTTTTTAGGAAAACTAAACTTATTTTCTTTTTGACATTTCACCTCAATAAATAAATAATCAATACCAAGCTGATATTCTTAACAACACACGTTATTTGAGGGATCAGAGGTGAAGTTGTGCAGACACTCCAGACCTCTTCCAAACAATACATATGTTGAAAAGATTTAGAATTTAAAGTTCGTCTGCTGGAATTTAAATAAATATTGACTTAAGAGAAGATAAGAGGATTTACCCAAGGCCTAAACTGCTGGCAGAAATCCAAAAGAAATAAACAGAGTTATTCAGACACAAGTACATGGCGCAGGTGTGTAGGGCAATTGCAGAATTTAGTGAAGGTTGGAAGAAACCTTGGGGGCAGGGACCCCTGATGGAATCTCAGCAGGGCACATTTCAGAGTCCTGGGATTCAGCAGCCTGTCCTCTTTGGCAAATCATATCAAAAGTTCCAAAGCTTTAATCCCTATTGTTATTAATCCAACAGGTTTTCCAGTTCTTATTGGAGAAGATAAATGTCAAATACTGGAGAAGCTTAGGCCTTGGTGAACAAACTGTGAAGGCACAGTCTTGATACAGAGAACCAAAGCAATGGAACTGTGGCAAGAGTGAAAGAAAGTTGTAGATGGCTTTACATTGCTGCATGCACAACACAAATTTTCTTTTTTAGTTTTGACTTTTTTTTCCTAAAGTAATGAATCACACAATCCTGCTTTGCAACACACCAAAGAAAATAATAATGTAATAGAAATCTATCATTTGTGGCAAAAGAATGCACATATTTAAAATTTAAGATCTTAATCAGTAAGATATGATTTCCCATACTTTCTATGGAAAAAAAAAAAAAAAAAAAAAAAAAAAAGTCAAAAAAGTTTAACCTAAAGACAGCGTAATGCGTGGGAAACTTTTTTTATTATTATTTTTAAAAGCCCTTTCTCTACTGAGGTCAGGCAAGAAGATCTTTGAAATGTTATTGGGGAAAAAAAATCTTATGAAAATATCTGTCTGGGATGAACAGATCCTCTTTGCCTTAGCGCATGACTTGAGAACACAACTCTTCTTAGCTCAAAAACCTACATTTAGACTACTTCACACTTGAAAGTATTATCCCTTCCTTTTCAGTATTAAATTTTTCTCATAAACTGGGATTAATAACTTATCCAGTATAGCTAACCAGCTTAGTACAGTTTAAAACCAGGAAAATTCACAGAAAGGCTAAGTAAAGCAAGAGAAGGTAAGAATCAAGACAACATAAAATCCTTGCCTCCTGATAAAGTAGTGTAGAAATATTCTGGAAGTCCCTCTATTACCTGTGTATCAGCTCTCAAGGCACAGAATGAAGACAGCTGTTCTGAGGATCTTTTTTATTTCAGTGAATAAGATAAAAACATATAAAACATATTTTTCATATCTCTGGTGCTTCTACATCTTCAGTCATACGAGATATTGTTCTAGTCTTTTAATCTTTAGACTCAATTAGTATTAGATATATTTGTGGACACTCTATAAACCCCAGTCAATATCAGCTGCTACTTGGAATTTCTACAACCTAAATTGTAGAAATGCAGGTGTAGGATATATGCAATGTGAGAAATGAGCAGCAGAGCACAAGATACTAAGATGGCACTAAATCTTAATCCACAACTTTTTATTGTTATTTCCTGGTGCTAGGGGAACTGAAAAAAAAATAAGAAGTAAAACAAATAAAGAGAACAAAAAATTGAAAAATATGGGTTAAAGATAGTGTGAAAGCTGAGGTCAGGACTGGAAAAGAATAACTCAGAGTTGTGTCAGGCTTGTACTACACAACAAGTCTGTACATGTCAATGAAAGTCCAATCAAATAATTAAAAAACTTTGTGCAAAGTTCTTTGAACTTTGACTTTCCACAGCAACATAAGCAGCCTGGAAATGATGTAGTCCTTTTCTTCACATATCTTTGCATTTAGGTTCTGCACTGGAACAGGAGACCTTCCTAACACCTTTAGTTCCAAAGAGCACTGGACAGCAGGGTGGCTCAGGTCAGCTCCACTTCAGTTTCTACCCTACTTCCACTACATCAAGTGCCACTTTGGGGGGTGTCACTGTCACAAAGGTCTGGCCAGCTGGTTTGCCTGATTTTTTCCTTGACATAAATATGTGATAAAATCTTATAGTCATTGGAATAACCAGTCCCATAGCATTTCATGTACCCCTTTCATCAATTAGCAAAAATATCCTTAGCACTCTCCAAGAAAATTCTCAAACCGATGTCTTTTCATCAAGAAGTTGCCAAATTCCAACAATTTGGAGCCAAGTTGAGATAGTAGGATCCCAAGTCTTGATGCCTGTGCAATAAGCATTCTGCCAAAATTTCCCTTCTTTAGAGAGGAAACCCAGCTACAGAACCTCTGCTGTCCACACAAGGAGGGAGATAGTGTCTCAGAAACAAATGATTTCACACGTTTCAGTCTGTAGGGCTAAAAATCAACAGCTTGAACACTGCCTCAAGATAAGTGGGTTGCCATTCCAGCTATTGATGCATTGGTATGACATTTTCCTGGGAAAATGTCCTGGTGTGTGTTTTGCACCAGGTCCAGAGTGACAGGTATATGCAATGAAGTTAACCCTGACTTAATGTGTTAACACTCACTGCTGAGCCATGATAACTGGAAGGATTAGGTCTCCTCCATCACTACATTTGTGAAATAAAATTAATGCACATTAATGTAAGCCAACTTCACAGTCGCAGCAGAAAAAGAGCCTACACAGGCAATAAGTAGCAACTCATTAAGCTGGAGTAATTTGGTTGCTTCTGATCATTTGTAAATTACCTTCACCTAAAGAATGATTTTATGATGTAGTCACACAGAGCAGTGTAGTAATCTAAAATAAACAACGTCTATAAAACCTCATCCTTGCGGAAAGGAATGGACCCTCAGGAAAACATCTTTAGTCCTGGCTAACACCAAATGAATATCATAAAAAAAAATGTTCCTTGGTCTTTAACATAAATTTTAAGATTGATATTTTTGATGTTTGTTGTTTGTTTTCTTTTTTTTACTTCTAAAATAAAAGTAACAAGCCTTTGGATCAAAATATTATTTAGGGAAAACAAGACATTATTTTTCATAAATTCTAAATATGTACCGGATTACAGTTTACTACGAAGTCATGAGCAGCACAGAAAAGGTGAGAAAAGGTGAGGGATCAGAGATTCACCTCCATCACAAGGTTTATGGGCATCATATTAAATTTATATGAGCCACATTCAAAAGAGGCAAAAGCTCTGTGTTTGCCCACACTACTAGAAGCAGGCCTTCTGAAAAATTCTGCCAAAGTAGTGGTAGATGCACAATGCATGAATTTGGCTGAAAGGGAGAAAAGAAATTGGCAGTTCTGGGCAGCTCAGTAATCTCTATTCTGGAAACAAAAGAATAATATAGCCCAAGTATGTAATAAATAGTTTATATGTAGGTTTTGAGCTCAGAGAAGCAACGCCTTTCAGTCATATGCTGAGACAAAGGGGAACCTATGGCTACAAGGAAAGTAAAAAATAACAGATACCATTATACAATTCCCCCCCCCCGCCTTATTTTTAGGAAAATACATTTTAAAGCTCCTGTCATCTGAGTTAAAAATAGTTGGAAGGACATCAGGGAGAAATATCATCTATGCCCATCCTATGGTCTTTCTTCAGAAGGGTCTCTGCTTATAGTTGCTGCTGGAAACAGTAATATATTTACAACTGGTTTGGGGGCTTTTTTTACAGGGGTTTAAAAGTCCCTTCTGAAGAAGAGTGCCCTTCTGTACGTGTCCTGGGTTTGTATTTCCATACACATACTCCAATAGAACGTAATACTGAGTAACATGCAGGCAGGTTAACAGTTTCCTCCTGACTTTAAGCTACCAAGTAATCCAAACCAAGAACAGAGGCAAATAAAAAAGACTAGAGCTCAGCACTAGTCTCTTTTTTTTCTCCTCCAAAGCTATGTGTGCAAATGCAGTTGCTTTCTTCTATTGCAGCGAGGAAATTTTTAAACTCAGCAATTCTCAAAGTAACCTAATTTTGTTCTAGGAAGTATGCCTTTTAATCCAAGACACATGCTAAATTTGTCCAGTAAATTATTTCCTCTGATTAATTCACACAGTTTTACTATACTCTTTAAGTTCGAGGAATGCATAGCCAGCTAACTCAACACTACAATTATGTTGGCATTTCCTTTATAAGTCTTGTTAAAAATGCTATTTTCCTAGCTATTTTCACCCTGATTTACTGGCTGCTTATGTCAGCACCAAGCTGCCATGAACTTCCTTGATACAGAATCAACCTAAATTCATGTTTCATTTTAAATAGATGCATACTGTTCTTTAATGTGCTTAGATATGGATAAGAGTCTTTCAATTACACATACTTCAAGCCATATGCTGTTGCTTTCTGTATTAATAGGAAGTATTACACTTAAAAATAAAGTGTATACTCCTGAAGCTTTTAAATTACTCCTGTCCTGTGACAGAATGGGTCAATATTTTTGCAAAGACAGCATTCACAAGAGGGTCAGAAAATCTGATATAGGATATACTGTAATAGCTTTAAGGTGAAGACTTCAGTAGGGAGATTCCACCATTTTAAGAGTTACACTTATTTTCAGTTCCACATAAAATTTTATGTAAGTTTCTTGTAGCGTCTACATGCATCTAAATACCAGAAGCATTGCTGGACAACAGCTGAAGTTCCAGTCAAACAAATGTATGATAAATAAAAGGTGTCACATTTGACTAAGAAAGGAGACTTCTCACCTTGTGAAGTATGTTAGATGCATGTATAAAACAAAACATGTATAAAAATTTATAAATCCACATTATAATGTGGATTAAAATAGCATGTATATCATTGGAATGGCTATACAGAAACAGATTATTTCCACACATAACAAAATAGCCAAAATTCCCATTGAAAAAGAATCTACATACCCACCTACTGACATGGAAACCTTTGGTTTCACTTAATTTCATTTTTACAAGAACTACAACAAATAACACCAAGCTGAAACTGCAGGGAATAAACATTGTTCCAGCCCTGACAAGCCCAGGACACTGGGCTGTACAACTACTACATGGCGAATACATTGCTTGAAGAGAGAGGATGAGGCGGGATGCTCTGGAGAACAGAAAACTAACAGAGCTTCTTTCCTTGGTGCTTGCAGATCTAATGTTTGCTTTTGAATGTTCACATTCCTTTGCTTTTACTCATCCTGTTAGAGGGGATCCCAGTATCATTACAATCATGTCCTGATTTGTTTTAAAAAGCACAACAGGTAAATGAAATTGATTTTCTTCATCAAAAACTAAATTTTAAGGCTACATTTTTCCACCTCTTTTTTATTAAGCATCTTTCTATTTTACCAATTTAATCATAAATAGTTCTTGACTAGCAGAAAAATAATCTTGGCTATTCTGGGACAGTCCAATCCCTGCCCTTCACCTTGAAATGATGGCCTCACCCTACTCCTTTCAAACACCATTTTTCCTCCCCCATGATCTCTTTCTCACAAGTAAAATTACAACAGTGGCAGAGCAGCCTGAAGCTACACTACACCAGGGAGGGCAGTGGGGACACCTCCAGCCCTGACTCTCCCTGCCTGGCTTCCCCAGGAGCTCCACACTCTGCCCAGTGCCCCTGGGGTCACAGTCCCTGCCTCAGCCACATCATTTCTGCAAAAATTTGGAGTCTGAATTGATGGGTTCAAGTCAAATTCTTAAGGCAAAATTACATCTGTTAAGGATGTAATGTAAAGATGAGTTAAAGATCATAAGTAATGACACTAGCTTTAGTAAAACTATCTTAGCTGGTAGTGAAATTTAACCCCTTAAATCAAAAGAGAACTGCAAAATGATGGGTAGCCAAAGAAATTTACAATTGTGTCATAGGAACGTGTACCCAGTTTTTCTTCTGAACTTGTAAAAATAGAAGTTCTTGTAGCTAAGCTTGAAGATTTACCATATATAGAAGATAATTTTCTCCGTTTTGAGCTTTTCAAAGCTCTTCCCACCCTTGTTAGGGTTCTTTTTTACCATCTACTTTTCCTATCTATCTCACAGCCAAATAACAAGTATCTCTAAGTCCCTGACACAACAAAATACCCAGCAGCCACTTTTGAGAAGAAAAAAACATATGGCCCAAACTGACTGCCAAAAATAGTCTGACATTCCTACTACAGAACTGCTAGTTAGTAAGAGAACAGAAACAGCATTTCAAATATTGCAGTGTCACACAAGAAACCTAAAAACTCACTATGTTGTCTGAACACACACACATAGAGAAATTTATTGGGCCTGTTTAAAATTTACACAATATAGTAATTTAAAATCTCCCCTTAAATAAATAAATATATATATATATATGTTTAAACCCCTCAACTCAGCTGCTATTATTTCAGTACAGATTTCAAATCCCATTGACCAAACAGACGTAGAGATGAGCTTGCTAAGTAAAAGTATGAACTCCAATTCACAAAAATGCTTACTGGGCACACATGACACAAATACCATTACAAAAAGAAAATTAAAAAACCCCAAATAATGAAGTGCCAAAATACAGTAGGTGGTCTCTCAAGAGACTGAAAAATGGTGCTGTACAATTGAACACGGTGAGATGAAAATTGCGAGATATTTCACAGACAAGCAACCTTGCTTCTGGTTTGTTGTTTGGGTCTTTTTAAACCAACTCTAGGCAGACTGAATGCATGTATAAATTATACATGAGCACAGCAAATACTGAAGACCATGTGGTGTTATGCTGTGCCATAACTGTACTGAGCAAGTTTCTCATCATTTTACCAATTCTCTGCCACTCTGTTTTGCTGGATTTACCTTCACTGTCCAGAGTATCAGCAACTTTGAGGAAGATAACATAAGAGTTCTCTCTGGTAAAATCTAGGTCCATAGATGATGCAAACTTAGATATTTCAAGGCTTGCAGGATATTTCAGAAAAAAAGCTAAGAAACTGTAAGGTATTTTCAAATTAAAGACTAAGATATCTATATAAAGTAATTTCATAAATTTAAAAATAGCGGCTTCATAATGTGAAGTTTTAGCTTATTGTCACAATAGATCAAAAAGTCTTAAATATCAGAATACAAAAACGGTTCATCTAGTTACATCATAATTCCCCCTGAAGAGCAATTTCCCCTGCCATACATACTGAAGCCAAAGATTTTCTGGGCATCTATGATTTTGAGAACGCCAAAAAAAGAAAATTATTCAAAAGATTTGCTATGTCATAAGCAAGATACACATAAATTAAAATGTGAAATAACAGCTGAATTGATGATGACAGGATGAATCTGTTCCTTCTTGCTTGTTTTAAAACAATTTTTAAAGTTAAAATATTCATTGCATTAGATCAAAATTAACACATTTCCCCCAGAAAATTTTCTCAGGAGCTCAGAATGCAAATTAAAATAATTCTGAGCAAGGCATGAAGTTAAAATTTCTGAAGGAAGAAAATAAATCTATATTTGATTGCATGTAATTCTCTACTTGGGCTATTTTTAATTGGAAAAGCTGAAACTTTGGGAGAGGCAGCTAGTATAGACTATACCTAACATCCAACCTTTGTGAATGGGTCACTGCTGCCAAAACGTATCTCCATAGCACAGATCCACAACTTCTCTTGCAAAAAAGACCGGTTGGCACACCTTGTAAGAGTGGGTGGAAAATAAAAATGCACCATCATCTCTCTGAGGCACGTGACGTGCAATACAGTTTGAAAGAGAAGAGGTTTTCTTAACTTTGGTTTTAAAGGCTGACTGTGCTGACTAATTATTTCCGCTTGCTGAAGAAAATGTGGTAGGCCACTATTAGGTTATTATTTTGGGCTATGTGCTGTGTTTCCATTGTTCCTTGGTAGGAGGTATGATGCTAGAAGAGCAACTTAGTTTTCCATGTGATTTTTTTCAAATCTTATTTTAAAGCCTGAAAGAATGGGTGGCCTTTTTTGCTGAAAAAAAATCACAAATTCTTCATTCTAACTATGAATATTCCCAGAAGAAGATCCATCTCAGTGTCATGAGCACCTCAGTACTGCTCAAGATTTCCTTTCCTTCTGTCTTTCTGACAAACTGCAGGCAGCTGCAGCCCATCACTCCCTGTGCCAGTGCATTTGTCAATTAGCTTGAAGGAAATCACCCAGCACAAAAAGCAGAGCTTATGATCAGACAGGAAATTATAATCTATTATGCAATTTTATTCTTGTCTGTGATTGACTGCACATCAAAGGGCCACTCAGTGGCAGCCACTGATACTTGTTAAGGTAAAAATAGTTCTGCAAAAGCAGATGGTGGAAGCAGATACCAGCAGATGAGAAATGCTGAGTCTGGGTATAGTATACTTTAGATGAGCCTTTTAGAAATGAACCAAAGGATTTTAACACATAAAGTTCCTTTACAGTACATTGGCATTACAAACTGTATGGTGTTTTCAAATACAGTGGACGTCTGCCAAATTGTGATCACAGTTTTCCCTAACGCCCTATTTAAAGTGGTATGGGCATCAGCACCTGTAATTAGGTAATTTTTTTCACAGCATATGCTTCATATACAGACTTTATCAATATATGACTTTAAGAGTATTAATTCTGTATGCAAATAACCTCACTGAGCTCAATAAGATTATTTTTTTACAATGATTAGGGATAAAATGATGGTTATGCATAATGCCAACATGTCCATCCAGTAACGCACTTTTAACACCTTATGAACCTAATTGTGTCAGCTTAGACAAGTGATAAATGTGAGACAAGAATAAAATCAGAACAAGACTTATTTAAATAAAGCCATTAAGTACTTAAATCCAACTGAAATCACACCTTTGTAATGGCATGTGGGACTTCCGAATAGTGAAAGAAATTAAAAATGGAATACCATGGAAAGCCAAAGGGCAAAAAAATTACACAAATGGGTAATTTGGTCAGATATTTAGAAAGACATTTGGACAATTAGCAGCAAAACTAAATTAGTATATGAAGAATAAGAATTATGAACAAAAATTGCTGTTTTAAACTGTGTATATTGGGCATTAGATATAAATGTGTTACAATGTTTATGTAATCCTCAATGTAGACAAGAGGAGTAAAATTTGGACATACTTATTCTTATAAATTGTCCCCTACTTTTCTTTAGGTTCTCTTCCCTCCAATGAATTAAACATAAATTATACAGCTAGATGACAACTGAACAGTTAATAATTCTCAGATAAGAAAAAATATACTCATGATGGAAGAAGAAAGATACATTAGTAACAAAAAATATATGTAAAAGATTTTGAACTATCATGTATTTATGATTTACATATGCCGGTAATTGCAAAATGGTAAATATTATCATCACACAGATTAAATCATTATTTTCTTTCTTTAAAAACTCCAGAAGACCTAGCACATATCTCATGATTTCCAGAGAATTAACATAGGTCATTTTTATGAGAAGGCTTCTCTAAATTTGCCAAAAACACTGTTATTAACAATGCCCCCAAGTAAGATCTTTTTGTGTAATTAATGTGGCTGAAACAGAACAGCAATTAACTGTTACAGTGTGTTAGTGAAACTGTTTCCTTGCAATGATAAACAACTTCTATAAGAATATTATTTACAATGAGCAGAGAAACCAAGAACTGTATTAAATCATATTTTTAAAGGGAATGTTAACCTTCCCCAGCATCCAGCTTTTCTGAAGCCAGCTATTTAATGTGCTTTTCATAGCCAAGCCTTACTGGCCTAGTAAGAGGCAAGAAGAACTAGAATCCTAGAAGTTTCTGGCTTTCATAAGCAAACAGACCAATGCAAAAGAAAAATAATGAAGTTAAGAGAGAAAAAATTGGAAGCAGAAAAGAAATAGATCAGATGATGAAGAAAACGCTTTTCCAGAGTTATTAGCTGAGTTGGAAAGGACCTTAAAGATTATTTAATTCCAACCCTCCTGATACAGGAGGGACACCTCCCACTAGACCAAGTTTCTCAGAGCCCCATCCAGACTGGCCCTGAAGACTTTCAGGGATGGGGCATCCACAGCTTCTCTGGTCAACCTATTCCAGTGTCTCACCATGCTTGCATTAAAAATTTTGTTTTCAAATCTAATCCAAACCTACTTGTTGTAAGGCCATCCCCCATAGTTCTGTCACTACAGGCCCTTATAAAAATTCCCTCTCCATGAGTATAGGCTCCCTTCAGGAGATGGCAATTAGGTCACCACAAAGCCTTCTCTTTCCCAGGCTGAACAAATCAAATTCTATCAGACACTTCCTCACAGAAGGGGTGCTCCATCCCTCTAATCACCTTGGTGTCCCTCCTTCTGGACCCACTCCAACAGGCTGATGTCCTGAGGACCCCTGAGCTGGGTGCAGCACTGCAGGTGGGATCTCCCCAGGGCAGAGGGCAGAATCCCCTCCCTCACCCTGCCGGCCACACCCTAGATGCAGACCAGGCAGGATACAAGTGACTTTACAGGCTGGAAGTGCCCATTGCTGGGTCCTTGCACCAGTACCCCCAAGTCCTTCTCCCCAGGGTTGAATCTCTTCATTCCCAGCCTGTGTTGATACCAGGGGCTGACCCAACCCAGCAACAGCACCTTGCACTGGGTCTTGTTAAACAGTAAGAGGTTCCCAAGAGCCCACTTCTCCAGCTTGTCCAGGTCCCTCTGTACAGCATCCCCATCCTTCAGGTGTGTCAAGAGCACCACTCAGCTCGGTGCCACCTGCAGGCTTGCTGAGGGTGCTAGAGAGGACCTACAGTAAGTGCATTATTTGGGGAATAAAATTAAGTGGTCTCCATTTGCTTGTGTAATATAGCTAACTCCTGAAGCAGCAGGAAGCTTGTGTTTACTCCAGGCTGCATCAAAACAGAAGCTTGCAAAGATCCCCTAACTCACACTACAACTAAGGATACAGGACAGACATCTGCAGAAAAGGATACATTACAACATTTTTACTTTTAATGCTTTTCTTAACTATTCAATGAAGAGAGTATATTATACTTTTTTTAAGAACACAGAATAGAAGGAAAATAAAGAATAGCACAGGTAAGAGACCGCAATCACTTCAGTGGAAGATATACAAAACTGTGTAGTGGAAGACAACGTTTTTCACTGTGTACCTCCTAAAACCTTGCCATTCCCTGCCACAGGTCCTATATTTTACAAGGTTAAATACTGATATTAATTTGTCATACAAAAGTTCCACAGGGAATAGTCAGTACTAAGTTTAGAAGATGCAGATATCCATTTCATTAAAAACATTCACAAAGTAATTCAATAAAAGTTGTATAAAGCAATAAAAAGCTTAAAAATATAGTTCTACAAAATAACCCTGTACCATTAGCCAAAGCACTGAACAAAAAAATTAGACTCTCAAAACTTGCAGGAATCCTAATTAAGACATAGACAAAAGGACATTGATACAAATATTAGTTTGAAACACTTTGGCAACATCAACATTGCTACAACAGCCCTCCTGAAAATGCATGAGCTTAGGTAAAAACACTATAGAAATGGTTAAATACTGAGTGAAGATTATCTGATAGTTCCTTTAGGAGTCATTTACCCATATGCAAATACTGCCTTTATGTATGTTCACTGTATATAGATATACAAATATAACATGCACACTGTACATGCATATATATATATACATTCCTAAGAAATGGGAAAGTTTCAAGGGTCTGATTATTATGAAAAAGCCTGAAAGCAAAAACAATCATTACAAAAAGAGCTGGAAAAAGCTTGTTTTCTGGATTTAGAAAACTTCTCATCCATAATTCAGCTACAAAGGTTATCACACTATATACATGGACTGGCGTCCTTATTCTACACTGATGGTAACTGGAGACCTGGGCACTCGTTTTTGGTAACACTCGTGTGACTACATCAAATCTAGACCTGTTATAGGATTGTTGAACCATTCCTCACTGTTGGCAGCAACAACAGCACTGTGTAGAGCAAGATGGAACACCCAAGGCTAAAACCCAAATGCTAAATTCTCCTGAGGATTTTGGATGATATGGAGAGGGACCAGACTAGTCTAGCCCCATAAGCAGTTCACTAAATCACCAGTACTAAGTGTTTATATGTCACTAAGTAACACAAAGAGAAAAGTGTTTGGATCATTTTGACATTTCCATTAAACCTCTATTTTACTGCACAGTTTAAGAAGCAGTATATGATAGAAAAATTATGTGAGGAATCATTTCATTTAAAAGCTGGAGCCAAAAGCAATACAGCTGATACAGTATCAACAATCCTGACCCCATGAACCACCCTCCAAGAATACCAGGGGATCAAAAGCCACGAGATTCATTCTACATGCTAGAGTGACAGACATGGAGGCTATGCTGGGTGTGCTGCAGTTCCACAGCAGGACATTGGAGTAGTTTTCCAGGGGTTCCATTTTTATTCAGTTATGATGATGTTATTAACCATTTTATTTCCTTGAATATAATATTTATCTTAAATATCACCTTTTTTTTTTGTTTTGTTTTGGTTTTGTTTTGTTTTGTTTGGGATTTTGTTTTGTTTTTTGTTTTTCCCTCATCTGTCTTAGACTTAAAGCATCCACAGTGATTGCTGTAATCCTAAGAATTCAGACCAGCTTGTCTGGAGAGGTTTTAATCTGGTGAACTATCACTGTAATTCACTACATGAGACACCTGCGTTGTGTTTATGTGGGCTGAGAACTCTAGCTACACCAGGGATACATTTTGACTTACTTCTAGAAAGAAGGAATCCTTGCAAAGATCCCAGTAAGGCTTGCCTAAGGTTGTGGACCGATATTAAATTCTGATTGTGCATTGTTTTGAGGAACTGGGATCAGCCACTGAAGCACTACAATGGGAGAAGACTGAGAGGAGATGGTCAAAGGCTGTGTGTGTGCTCCCAAGGCTCATGGCAGGGTGCAGGGAGTCACTGGTGACAGCTGCTACAAAAACAGCTGAACTCGGCTCCACACAAACAGGCCCACAGGGGGACTTGGATCTAGATAAATGTATCAGCTTAGTGGATCAGCAACCGGTTCTTGTTATTAAATGAACCAACCAATGTTCATCCCCAAGTTAATCCCAAGAGACCAAATGTCGTCCTGCACATGCTGTAGTAACACTGGGAGTGTATTTACACTTTCACCAACCACAGAGTATTAAATAACACAACTATGAACAGACAGACCTTTGGATACCAGTGGGCTTGGGCTGACTTCACAGTCCATGTATTCCATCCTGGTGACACCCAGTGTCAAAACAATGAGAATATTATACAGACTAGTGCTAGGAATCACATTCCCATTGTGATTCAGCTATATATAGAAACTGCTTCATTCTGCAAAGTAGAATTTGTCCTGGAATTGTGATTTACATATATTGTTGTACTGCTATACCAACTCAGAAACCCATGCAACACTGTACAACTGGGTTGCAAAAGGTATATTCTCCTACGCTTGACATAAAATAGCAATTTATTTACTCATATTGAATCAACTTTGAAAATCTAGAAGGCTACGATGCAGCAGGGAGAAAAAGACAATAACAAACTGTGTCTAAAGGACAATTCTTAATACAGCAAATAAGACACAATGGATGCCTTACTGTGTTTTCCTAGCATTGTGAGCTGACAAAACCGTTACTAATCAATATACCAAACATACTAAATAACAAAGTCAGAAGTTCATACACTAGAGATAACACAAGTGAAAACAAGCTCAGTACTGAAATGTGACTCTGTGACCTTCATTTGGTTCTGCAGCTGTGTTAGGGGAATTTACTCTCCCCTGCTTCCTCACTGAATAGGTGATACTTCAACAGGTCATTTTCAGTAAATTATTTTCAGTATTAGAATTCATCAAGTTAACAGTGGTGATAACTGCAACAGGGCTTGTTCCCTAAATAGTGTTACTTTGTTCAACATGTCATATCAGAGTAAGTTAAAGCCCTTTAAGCAGGCTTTTATGCTGAGGCAAAGCATACATTAAAGTGATGAATTGGTGGGAATCCTGATCAGAGAGAGGTAAATTTGTATTTCTTGCTTGAATAAATTTTACTGTCTTACATTTGGTTTGTAGATTACAAGAGGATACATTTGGTGACAACACAGAATACTCAAAGAGGTGGATGCTCAACCAGCTATCAATCATATTGTCATGACTCAGGGAGTAACTGTGTTTTTTTCTATTGTTTGCAGAAATAAATCATAGCAATACAAAAATGACATGCTATATTCCTCTTAATTTTATCTGCATATATAATGCATTTGACATCTTAAAAATTAATTTTTGTAATAGCCCCTTCTAGTTGAAGTATAAGTCATCTCATTATCTGCTGGCCTCTGGCACTAATATTCAGCTTCTTTTACAAAACCATAAAGCCCAGACTGTGGGGAGGCTAAATACAATAAAAAATAAGCACAGTTCTTCAATAATAGATTTATTTTGTGCGAGGAATTTCTGAATATGATTACATTCAGAAATATTGAATTAACTTTAAAAACAATAAATAACTTATGTTGTCAGAAGGGATTATACAGATGTTTTCTTCAACTGTCATGCCAAATCATTCCCAGCATTCTGCTTATTTAAGGACTAATGTATATCCTTGGGAAGGGGAATTGAAGCTCTATCATAAAAACCAACCAACCACATACTAAAAAAGTCCTATTCTACAATTTTCCCCAATTAAAATACATATTGATAAAACACACAGTGATGGTACCAACATTTCAACACCAGATGTCTCTTGAAGGTCACCTCTAATATTTATTTTATACAGCCTTTCTCTGAAAATATATCCACACACTGGCCTCCAAGTAAAGTCAATCTGAATACAGTACCCAGCAACACACTTTGTCCACAATTATAATTCTTGTGTTTTGAAATATGTTTACTAATGCCGAGCATGAAAGAAGATAAGAAAGTATGTACAAGGGAAACAAAAAAGCTTCAGGAGCTCCACAGAGACCTCAAAACAATGCCTAAAGGTAGAATCAATCTTCATGTTAACAGAAATGTTGGGGCAGCAGTTGTCTCTGTCAGAACGATCATTCCCTCAGATAACAACAGGGTGACAGCAATCACTGAGTTTTTCCTTAGGCAATCTGCATAAATATGACGACAACTTGTTGGGGCCTCACTCCTCACTATCTAGTGACTCCTACTACGGAGGACATGCATCTGCCTTGGGGAAAGCAAGGCAAAACCAGAACCTTTGAAGCAAGTTACTGTTTCTCAAAGCAGATCCAAATACTGGCCACAAACTAATGACACATGATTTTTTTTTTCTTCTTTTCTGTTAGACATTAAAACTCATCCAATCCCTAAGAAAATAAATTGCATATTCAGTACATTAAATAATACAGTAGTTGGATTTTCCAGTTTTCAGCGTTGATTTTCATCAATATGGTGTGAGGCAGAACAAAGACTGCAAAAGCTTACATAAATACAGCTTCATCAAAATTATCATATCAAAGAATCTGACTTTAGTCACAGATATCACAACTTCATTGATCAGCAGTTAAAGAACATAAATCTGCATTTAGGGAGATATAACTCTTTTCCAGAAGCTTGAGATTGAACATCCACAGTTCCACAGAAAAAACTGGAGAAAAATAAGGAGAACAGGGAGTACTGTTTTCATTTTCATAACATATGTAAACCAAAAATTCTTTGATATTCAAGCTAATATAATACAGACCTTTACCATGTAGGAAACATGATTTATCACCCTAAGAAATAAGATGCAAGGACTTTAGGTACTCAAAAAGCCATGGACTTTAAGCACTACACCTAGACTGACAAAAGAGATAGTCCCAAAAATCTCTTGAGCCACAATCTGTAAACAAAGAAAGGGCAACTGAGGCAACCATAATAACTTTTAGGGTCCATTAGAAGATAAATTGCCTTTCTAATTAACACTATTCACAAACAGATCTTGGAAATACTGTGCATACTTCTGTGAAAAGGATTATGTAAATAACAAGTATTTGCAAAATTGTTGACTTTGCCAAGACTTCTATTTATTCAGTGGAGCAGCCTAGCAGGTCTATGCAGTAAATTATGGAGGTTTTAAAAATCATCATCCATGTGACAATATAAATTTACCCAAAAGCCAAGCTTTAAAGTTTTTTTCATGTGAATAATGTATATAATAAAAAAAGGAAAATGCATAATTAGCATCTGACCGGAGATATAATGTGCATTTTCAGGTGAGTAGTGTGTATATACAGGATGCAGCTGATGTAAATTTTTATATGCAATTACTGTTGCAGGTAAACACTGCATATTTTATGAGTTTGAATTAGTGGAGTGACACCACAGTTAAACTGAGATGAGCTTCTAACTTAAGAGATTTTTTTTCAGCGCTCTTAAAATCAATACACATGCTCATATTGTCTAGAAAATTACTGTCCTTAAATGGTGCAGAAATTAAGTTTACTACTAAAAGATTTTGTTACTGGATTTTTATCACTTTACCTATTCCAAAGTTAAACATCCAACCAAAATTAGTTTTCTCAAGATTCTCTTTCAGATCAACAAAGCATCCATCCCCCTAACTGTAGAAGGAGGCCAGACAAACTGGTTGGCCTGAAAACAGCAGTGCTGTTGTACTTTAGTCCAAATACGTGATTGTGACATACTTTTAAGAAGACAGGATCCCTCAAGGCTGCTATAAAGAGATAAAGAGGAGACAGGCTTGAAGGCTCTTCCTCAGATCTTAAATAAAAAACTACAGACTTGAAAGTTACATGGAAGCTGACAACGATGAATCTGTTTTGATGACCCTGGACCACCTAAAAGGGATAGGTACACATTACAGTAAATTGTATTAGCAGTAGAAACGTTATTGGCAAAAGTGACAGCTGATGAGGTCCTAAGTAGTTGATTAGTTTTAGCCATATAAAAACCTAATTATTTATCCAGGAGAGTATTTGAGGCACATAAGCTATCACAGACACAGCAGTCACCCAGGCTACATCTGTAGTCAATGGAGATAAACTGGTAGGATAAATGGTGCTGTCAAAAATGACTCAATTTTTTCAATTTGAAAAACTGATCTTAGATCAATCCTACCCTTAGTAAGCATTTCCTGAAACACTGCATGCTATTCCCTCACCCAGTTCGAGCCTATTTATCCATTAAGTCCAGCCACAGGTATATGTCATTCATCCTGCATACTAGGAAGCAATGCTTGAAGAAAACGTTAGAGATTATTTATACAAAGCATCTTCAGATTATGTGACACATTACAGCAATTACTTGTGAACCCTGCAACAAGGTCTCATTCATCTTAATGCCCTGGTTTACAAACCACAGTGTTTGGGTTAATGGCACCTCACTAAATGTATCCATATACATATTATAACCCTTGTGGATGTGGATCTGCGGCATATGTTATCAGCCTCTATCCCCAGGTTACTTAATAAGATATTGTCCACAGTCCAAGAAACAACTAAATGAATCTGATGCTACTTCCTTAACATTCAATAAAACGTATAAGACATTTACAAAGCATGTAGTTCAGTAGAAAGATAATCCTCTAGTAAGCTTCAATAAAAGAAGTTGATGACAGTTGCTGATCTTCCTACAGCCTTTCCCAGGAAAAGACCTCCAATATTAATGTAGCATTTTACTACTAGATGGATGTACTCGACAGTATTCCAACAACAAATTAAATGTGCAGAGTTATATTTTTTCTAGTAATATCCTTCCTTCTTTCATTTCAGCATAGTCTGCTACTTATATATAGCCCTTAGCTATCAGCAGTCTTGACTCCCACAAAATGACAATGATTGCTTTACAGTATAAATGCCAACTTCATGTAACAGAGAAAGAACAGAAACACTGGACAAATTATATGATTATAAATGGTCTTTCAGGAAATCTAT